>JAIGNY010001569.1:632500-662500 GCA_020152595.1 Chiridota heheva | reverse complement strand
CGTATCAAGCAACTTTATTGAGACGATATTTTTTTTTCAGCACGATGTATACATCTACAAACAGTCACGGATTCAAGAAAAGTTTTCCATTTTAATTTCGAGAAAATAGGGATAAAGTGGTTAAATGCATAAATGGAAATCCTAAAGATGGAAATCTCTATTTTGGACTGAATATTGCGAAACTGTTTTCAACTCACTCAATCATTTTATACTCAGATCTGAAGTAAATGTAACCATGTAGGAAATACTTCTATGTTAAAATTAACATTGTTGACCAACATTAATGGCTCTTAAAAATAACATTAATGGTTCTTAATGGAAAAACAAAAATTGGTGTACGCTATTAGATAATCCTTGGTCCGAGAATCCCTGCAAGTAAGGAATACTAAGTGATCCTGACAATTAATATTTTCCCCTGACATCCGACTGACCTGTAAAGGGTCCTGCCTGTAAAGGGTCCTGCCTGTAAAGGGTCCTGCCTGTAAAGGGTCCTGCCTGTAAAGGGTCCTGCCTGTAAAGGGTCCTGCCTCAACTGCCCATCCAGGATTAGTCGAGTCTGGTATCGAGTTTGAGATTGATTCTTTCCCGCTAATTTTTCTAAATTTTAACCCTCCGTTTTGAGATGAAGTAAAGAAATGCTTAAACATTTCATTTTGTGCACGCCTGCACTTTTATGACCAATCAAAAAAACTTTCAAGTCCGAGAACAAATAATTATGAATTTTCAAACAATGACTGGTCAAAGTCAACCATTTATATGTCTTATGCGGAATTTGTTATGTATGCATGGAAAATCAAAAACCCCAAAAGCTTTTGAACAGTTTAAATTTTAACCAGTTTGGCTGGATATTTGTACTATTTACGTGTTTTTAAATGATAATTGTAAAGCAATTCAGTCCATGCTGGCTCTACATGCAGACATGTAGATATACCTTTAACGGAAAAATATGAGCCTTAAGTTGCTCGCTGGAAGCTAGAAGAACTGTTTTTCTTTAAATAAATATAACAGAAAATGTAAAAGCAATAAAGTTACATACATAATAAGTTTGCAACAATGTTTGTACAAGCTCCTGAACAGATGAAATTTCAATTAATTTTGCTGGATATTTTTTTGTTATTTACGTGTTTTTGATAGATTGTAAAGCATTTCATCCAATGTCAGAATTTTGACTCTTTATGTAGATAGACATGTAGACCTTTAACGAAAAATACGAGTCTTACCATGTTCGCTGGAAGCTAGAAGCGGGAAAAGGGCCAGTACCCCAAGGAGTACGACCGGGACGAGAACCACATACTTCGCCATCTTGCTCTTCACTGATATGATTTGATGAAACAGTTTTGTGTTAAATACTTGAAAGCAATATGAGCTGGCAAAATAAACAGAAACGGACAGATGTCTAGCGGAGACAACAAACTGTCTATTGACAAATGAATCAATATTATTTTAGCTGTTCGAATTACATGTCAACAATACAAGAAACCTTCAAGTTTGTAAAATAATTGTAAATGTTTTCAATAAATTTGCTGTGAATGTCATGACAACATTACAGTCTATATACATAGAACTGTAGAATAGAATGTTAAATTCAAATTGATTTATCTGCTAAAGGGTATTTAAAGGGAATGCGGAGGAGTAATTTGAACTATTAATATTACCCGTTGACAAATCACGAATGGCTTTGCTTCAGAAGGCAAATTATCGAACACAGATTTAAAGGAGCACTAGTCCAAAAAGCGAGGGCGTATTTTTCAGGGGTCCCTCTAAAAAATCTAATATTAATCTAGCACGCAACGGTATTATTTGGTTGATATGAATATTCAAGTGACCTTTGCTCTCACGTTATCTGTCAGCTATATGGCATAACATTTATCAATCTGTTGTGGACAACATGTCTGTGAAATTCGCAAAAATTCGCAAAAAAAAAATCGCTAGACATGAATCAATAATGTCAAGAAATACATTTGCTTTGAACTTCATTGTAGCATCAATGTAGCATAAATGAAGTTGTTGCATCAATGAAGTTGATGGTGCAAGTGTACTGATAGCAACAATTTGAAGCGACGGCACAAATCTGAACCGACGCCGGGCACCAATCTGAACTGACGGATTAAAATCTGAACCAACAGATTAAATATTAGGGAGATCTCTCCCCCCTCCCCGTCCCCGTTTCACCCCCATTCCCTCTCTGGCCACGCCACTAATTGTTAATGTATTTTAACCAAAATTCATTTTAATCTTTTACTATTTGAATTATTTTTCCTTGAACTTTCTTCATGTAGTAAATTATAATTACCGTACTAGGTCACTTTCCTGATATACTCAATGATTTTTAAGTCACAAAATTGCAGGACAAAATATAATAAAATACATAAAGACTTTGAGGAATCTGAGGCTGTGATATTACAGCTAGTCTGATTTCATTCGTTTCTAAAAAATGGTACCTAGCTTTAAACTTAAATATCCCTTTAGCAAAATAAGATTTTTGAATGCTTTTTTCTCCGTTTGTTTCTTTTAAAGTCCTCTTTCATATATGATGGACATGCTTGACCTCTGAACTAATCCTTTAAGAGAAACAGATCAAACTAATAGTTCAAAGCGCTGATCTAATGATAAAGGTTTTGAACAATAATAAAATTATAACTTCCTATGTGGTTGCTAGTATTTATAATATTTCAAATAGCTACGAAAGATAAAGTTAGCGTTGTTAAGACACGCTCTTATCCACTGAAGATATTAAACAAGCTTTGAAGGTTTTGTAACAGGACTTTTATCAACACCCTAAGTGTGGGGCATTGCCCCACTCAGAAAAGTCACCCCCAGTTTGGCATTTTAGCACCCACAGTTTGGTCCCTTTTGGTCCCACCAAACAAATTAAGCTGCACATTTTTTTTAAAGGAAAGAAATTTCCCAAAAATGGAAGAAAATGTCAAAGAAAATTGTTCAGAAATGAAAGAATTTACCCCTAAATTATCTAAAAAATGCCAGAAAATGTTTTGAAAATGAGCCAAATTTTCTCATAATTAAAGAAAATTATCATGGAAATAGAAAAAAAAAGAAACGAAAATAAAATAAAATGTTCTGAAAATCGGTGAAAATTGTCCGGAAACGTTGGAAATGTTACGAAAAGTGAAGAAAATTTCCAATTCACTCTAAAAAAGGGAATTATCAAATTTTGACTAAAACATGGTCAAATCTGCACCGAACCAACTTTGGTCAAAATTGAACAACAAATCTAACCACAATATGGTCAAATTCGTCCATAATTGCCATATTATGGTCAAATTTGACCATGTTTCGGTCATTTAATTTTGACCAAAGTTGGTTCGGTGCACAGTTTACCATGCTTTGGTCAAATTTGACCATTCCTTTTTAGAGTGTTGGAGTTTTCCCAGAAGGCAGGAGGGGGACGAGTCGAAAATTGTTTTTTGTTTCTTTTAAAGGTACCTTTTGTGTATTTCCCCCTCCCTCCTCCCTCACAAAGACACTGTTTTGCAATGCAATTTCAATTTACAGAACTGAAATTTAGAAACCTGTATAGAAAAGGATAGGCCCTATAGGTATTGTTTCATCAAAATTATTTGGCAATTGGCATAGTCACAAAGGAAAGCTGCAGAACGCTGGTCTGGGTGATGTTGGGAACGCCGATGATGGGTTAAACTGTGGGCAAGTTTGGATTTTTCAGATTTTGTATACAATATATTTTTGTTCAGATACAGTATCTCTCGGGAACGGAAAGCACTGTGAAGGAGCTTAGTGTTTAAGCTCCATTTAGCATTTCAGGCACTCCCATACTGAGAATTTACATTACTGCAGCAGTAATCCTCACTTCTGAATAACCATATGATAATGAAGACGAACGGATGAAGTTGAACAAGAGAAAAGAAATTACACAAAAATTAATGAACAGAGCAGTAACTGAGTAAGGAAGACAGAAACCTACATGTCAAAAACCTGTCAGACCAAGTTATGTCATTCACATGTGACGAATTTCCGTATAAACATGTTTGTCTGTGTTTGTATAAGTTCTTATGTTTGTACAATAATCACAAATAACACAAATCAGAAATAACACAAAGACAAACAAACAGTACAGACGAAAAGTAATTGATGGTAAGCAGGTAAGGAAGACATTAATGTAAAAAAAAAAAAAAAAAATATGTCAAAACAAAGTTATCAGCTTTGTCATTCACAGGTAGAGAATTTCCGGGAAACTTGTACAATAATGATTTGACTGCAAAATTAAACTTGAAATATAATTGTAACTAGTTCACGATCAAAATGACAGCAGAAAAATACCTGGATGCAATCTGTGCTATCTAAAGAGTAAACTTAAAAAAAAATTGGGGTGATTGCCGAGATTTTTGTAGATTGTATCTGTACGCCAACTTATTGAGGTTTTATCATGCAATATATGTAGGTTTGATGAACGCATATATCCAAACGCAAATTCTATACTTTAAATTAGACTCCCTTCTGTAAATGCCGTCGTTTGTTTTACTTTGCTGAAGTGTTTTGCATATCTTTCAGTCTTTACTGTTTCAAACGTTTTAACAATAATTCAAACAATAATTCAACCTATGCCGTTTTGCATGTCTGTATTCAAGATGAATTATATTTCCTGAAGAAAAAAAAAATTAAACGACGTGACAAGTTCATTCTCAAATAGGAATGGTCAAATTTGACCATGACATGATCAAATATGCACCGCGATCCTAACTATGGTCAAAATTTGACCTAACTTTGGTCAAAATTTGACCTTATTATGGTCAATTTGACTATAGTTAGGTGAAATGTTGACCATAGTTAGGTAACATTTTGAACATAGTTAGAATCAGTGCCTAGTGGAATGTGACGTACTTGATCTAAATTAACTTTAATTTAAAACTAAGGACCCCAGTTCAAGGCCGGAAACGACCGCACAAATGTTTTCAAAGGTCCCTGTCAAAAAATTATAATTTTATACTAACAGACTAAGGGCCCGGTTTCCCCCGCTACTCCACTGTGTACCCCGTAATTCCCCTACCCCCGTCCTTTCAGCATTGTATATTATCTTAGAAAGCCACTAAATATGTTAATAACAAATCTTTCTAAAGCAAATGTTCAATAAATGTAAGATGCACTATTGTATAATGTCGTATTGACATGCAAGTTCTTTGTATTTCTTTGACAACTAATAACCTTCACTAAGTGATGATTATCATCATCATGATCATCATCATCATGATGGAAAAATTGTTTCGTAATTCTTATCATTGGGTATATCACATAGCTGAATTCATATGAATAACATTTATTGTGTGTCTATATAAAGAAATCCTATAGTTTTCATTTTACGAATGGCATTATGTTAAATAGACTTTATAGATCTTAGAAATATGTCACAGCCAGCTGTTTGTACACAAGTTTCAGAGCTTAAAACTTGAATGTTTGTTTTTTCTTTCTCCATTTTGCTTTTTCATCTGTCTTTTATCATCTGAAATGCACATGATTGGCATTGCAAATATTCCAGTATTGATCATATTGAATTTTACTAAGTCAACAACCATTAGAAAAACAACCCCTGTTTTTTTGTCTTATCTTACGTTTCAACGTACTTCTTGAAGAAGTTACAATACACCAATCTATACAACCCAGCGTTTTGGCTCTTGTGCTTTATTTGCCCACCGTGGGTAGTGTGAGCTTTGAACAAACATAACATTGCGTGCAAATACGAAACTTATTCATAATGTATGTACAGATGTACAATTTAGATTATGTCAAAAGCACCTGTAACCTTTGAGTTATGGCTGATCATCATCATCGTCACCGTCACCGTCACCGCCATCCCCACTACCACCACCACCACCATCACCACCACCACCATCACCACCACCACCACCACCACACCACCATCACCACCACCACCATCACCACCACCACCACCACCACCACCACCATCATCATCATCATCATCATCATCATCATCATCATCATCATCATCATCATCATCATCATCATCATCATCATCATCATCATCATCATCATCATCATCATCATCATCATCATCATCACCACCACCACCACCACCACCACCACCACATCATCATCATCATCATCATCATCATCATCATCATCATCATCATCATCATCATCATCATCATCATTATCATCATCATCATCATCATCATCATCACCACCACCACCACCACCACCACCACCAGATGGAAGGGAAAGACCCCCAAAATTTGCCGCTTACAAACGGAAAGATTGCACTGGTAAATTAAGCTAATTCTGTTAAAGTGGATTTTGGTGCTATTTGGTCAAATTCAAATTTTCGGGAAATATCCTGAAATTCATTCATGTTCTTCAATTTTCAGGATATTTTCTTCATTCCCTAGCCATTTTCTTCCCTTTTCGGTAATTTCCTTTATTTTCGAGCATTTTTTTTTCAATTTTCTGGAATGTCTTTTAATTATCAGAAATTTTGAGGAAATCATTTTTTCAATTTTTGGGACATGTGGCCAATTTTTAAGAAATTTAGCCAGCTTTCGGAAAATTTGGCCAATTATCTTAAAGTTCTTCAACTTTGGGGAATTTTTACCAAAATTCCAAATAATTTTATCCAATTTCCCTTTAGGTCTACTTATATTTTATTTCATGTTTTAATAATTTACCATTTTCATCGCCCAACTGGGTAGGAAGCACGTAACCGGAAGGTAAAATCCTCTCAGGAGGGCAGTCTGCCCCCGCTTCTGGTGTCGCCCTGGTGCAGTCAATAATGGGGCACTAGACACCAACCACATTATTATCCTGATCTGTCTTCTTAATGTCCTCGATATGTTTTACCAATGAAGGTTAAGCTGTTGCTACATGTCTATATAGATCTTCTACAGTGTGTAGATATCAATTATGCGATGAATTTTAGCGAAATTATTTATTTCTGAGAAAACCGGATTCAAATAAAAACAACGCTATAGGCCTTTTTTTTTTCAAATCTTAATCGGCAGTTTACGCAAAACTCAAATTTGAATGACACATGGCCGAAATTCACGTTCAATAAACCAATCGAAATATCTGAGGAAATAGTTATCGACCAATCAAATACTGGCTGTCTTCACAATTTCTGAGTTACTTGCTTGATAGCTTTTTCACTCCCCGCCACACTAAGATCTTTCCAATGATACTTATTTTTACGATCATTATTAATAAGGGTTTATGTATTTTCTTTAATTTTCTGAAAATTTCCTTTATTTTGGGTTAATTTTTCTTTTAAGTTTTCTTCAATTTTCGAGAAGCTTTCGTCAATGTTTGGGAAATTTCTTTCAATTTTCGGCAATTTCTTTAATTCTCGTGCAATTTTCGAAAAGCTTCCCTCATTTGGGGGAACTTTTTCTTCGATTTTGGGTAAATGATTTCAACTTTCGGAAAATTTCCTTTATTTTGCGGCAGTTTTTTTCTTTCAATTTTTGGTCAATTTTCTTCAATGTTTGAGATATTCTTTCCAATGTTTGGGAAATTTCTTTAATTTTCGTGCAAGTTTCGGAACAAAATTATTCATTTTGGAACAATATTTCTGACATTTTTGATACATTTTCTTCAATTTTCAAGACAAAATTCATTCAGGGAGTACCTATTTCTTTGCTCCTCGCTTGTCTCTCTGCACCCTTGTCCCAATATGTTCCATTAATCATGACCAAACTGCTTATAAAACACGCTATCACATCGTCCCTGGTTTGCTTCGGCTTGGCCCCCTCTAACATTTTATCCTGGCTCAGCCCCTGCCCCCTACGGGCTTTGTAAATTCGATTCCCGTTACCCATGCAGAACGGTTAGCAAACGGATTTCCCAATATTTTATTTCTGATCAACATTTGATGTGTTACACCACTGAGCTTATTTAAACTTTTGAATACATTAAAACTTTTATTTAGGTATGTTTTTGAATCACTTTTTCAAGATATTTTATAAATACAACAAAAACTCCTCAAATTACCGCTTAACCAAAGATTACAATTTGCTCTCAAAATGAAACCCATTTGAAAATGAAGATGCAAAGAAAGAAAAAAAGTTTTATGTCATTTTATAATATAATTAAAATACATGATTTTTATAATATATAATTTTGCTCAATAATTTAAATATGTTTTGATATATATATACAATAATTAAATCATGAATATCTGAAATATTACAATTTCGGTATAATATTTGATATGAAATATGAGAGAAGATAAACTTTGCAAGTTACATACAACAAATATGACACTTTTTCAACATTAAGAATTTTTGTTGTCCTTTTGCAGCACATAACAAGAATTTTGTTTCTTTTCTCAAGCATACTGCAAAAGGTTTTGCCTTGAAAGGTGAAATTGCGAATAAAAAACTTTTATCATAATAAATGAATATGAAATTCATATACTCCAGTGTTCTAAAAAATAAACTACAGTATATGAATTAAATTTATTTGCCCACAAATTAAAAATCATTTTTATGGAGTTTGATTGCAGAAAAAAATTCAAATTTTATGCTTATAACTCAAGTATCATAAATATTACACTTCACGTCATGAATCTGTTTTTATTCTGAAAAATTGAAATCAACTTTAGCAAAACTTCAGTATCAAAAAGATTAAACTAATGTTTTGTAAAGAAGACTTTATTTTCCTGTTATATAATAAAAAGTTTGTCCCTTTAATTAATAATTATTTTGTCCCTTTTAAAAGATTAACATTATTCTTATTTCAAAATATAGAATTTAAAGTTCCTGATTTTGCCAAAAATAGTAGCATCTGTAAAAAATATTAATATTCAAGCACCAAAAAGCATACTGTAAATAAAACAGAGATTTTTTCACAGAAAAACATACACCAGACAGACAGACAGACAGACAGACAATTTTTGCAAAGTTTAAATTGCTACTTATATTATTGGTATGAAGAAACAACGTCTAAAGGAAATTTAAAAATTTGAATGAATTTTCATGAAAGTGTCAAAAAGTTTTCGCTAATGAAAAAAGGCCTTGCATTTTCAAAAAAAGAAACATTAAGATAGCAAATGAAAGATGGAAAAGTAAAGTAAAAGTAGAAAGACAAAAGTTGTAGAAAAGGTAAAAATTGATTCAAATGATAGATTAAGCAAGTGAAACTGTTTACAAGATAATGGTAAGTAATTTTGAAAGAGATGAAATAAGCCAATAAGAATATTCAGAAAGTTGCTGCAACAGACACAGATTAGATATCTTGTCTGTTTGGGGCTCTATCAGTGTCAGAATCGTAATGCAACCGCTTCTTCTGCATACGTGTCCGCATGGTTTGGCCTCCAGAACGCTGAGTGGGTGTAGAAGGTGACATGGGTGGTGTAGCAGGTGGCCTGGGTGTAGCAGGTGGCCTGGGTGTAGCAGGTGGCATGGGTGTAGCTGGTGGCTTGGGTGTAGCTGGTGGCCTAGATGTAGCAGGTGGCCTGGGTGTGGCTGGTGGCCTGGGTGTAGCTGGTGGCCTGGGTGTGGCAGGTGGCCTGGGTTTGGCAGGTGGCCTGGGTTTGGCAGGTGGCCTGGGTGTAGCAGCTAGCCTGGGTGTAGAAGGTGGCCTGGTTGTAGAAGGTGGCCTGTGTGTAGCAGGTGGCCTGGGTGTAGCAGCTAGCCTGGGTGTAGAAGGTGGCCTGGTTGTAGAAGGTGGCCTGTGTGTAGCAGGTGGCCTGGGTGCAGAAGGTGGCCTGGGTGCAGAAGGTGGCCTGGGTATGGCAGCTTGCCTGGGTGTGGAAGGTGGCTTGGGTGTAGCAAGTGGCCTGGGCGTGGAAGGTGTCCTGGGCGTAGAAGGTGGCCTGGGTGTAGCAGGCGGCCTGGGTGTAGCAGGTGGCCTTGGTGTAGCATGTAGCCTTTGTGTAGAAGGTTGCCTGGGTTTAGCAGGTGGCCTGGGCGTAGCAGGTGGTCTGGGCGTAGCAGGTGGCCTGGGCGTAGCAGGTGGCCTGGGTGTAGAAGGTGGCCTGGGTGTAGCAGGTGGCCTGGGTGCAGCAGGTGGCCTGGGTGTAGAAGGTGGCCTTGGTGTAGAAGGTGGCCTGGGTGTAGCAGGTGGACCAGGTGTAGCAGGTGGTATGGGTATTGAAGGTGGCTTGGGTGTAGCAAGTGGCCTGGGTGACGCAGGTGGTCTGGTTGTTGTAGGAGGTTTGAGTTGTTGTTGGAAGATGCGGTATTAAAGCATCACTCTGCTCCTGAGACACCATATTGACCATTTTCCCATTTTGATGATTAATTTGACGGAGGTGAGAAGAAATGGTTTGAGATGAAAGAGTATTGGTGGATGTGGTGTTGGTGCAAGGTCTTGGCCGTGCAGTTGGAGGTCTCGGTCGTGCAGTCGAAGGTCTTGGCAGTGCAGCTGGAGGTCTCGGTAGTGCAGTTGGTGGTCTCGGCCGTACAATTGGAGGTCTCCTTGGGACCTTTGGTGGTGCTGGTGGCAGCTTGGTGTAAGAGATTAGCTCCGTCGACTTCCCCTGTTTGATAACCCGTCAAACACTAACTTGGGTGGTAAAGCGATGTGGTATTATCATCTGTTGAAATTCATGAAAATCATGTCTCAGATCATTCTGTCATATGCTGTAAACTTGACTTACCTAAAGTAGTTCCCAATAATGGAATTATTTTAACAAGAAGATACAGTGCCATTGATCACTCCCAACTTTCACAAAATTTGTCATCAAATCTTAATCAAATTTCTTTGCAAGAAACAAATGTTGATGACTTTGTAGCTGATTTTGGCACTGCCATTACATCAGCCCTTGATCTGCATGCTCCTGTTATTGAACGCAAAAAGAGTGTTCGTTCGCGCCCTAAATGGTACAACAAATCAGTTGATGATGCCAGGAGAGAACGGCGGCGCTGTGAGCGCAAGTGGCGCAAAAGTAGATCTCTCTCTGACCTATCAGCGTATAATGATTCAAAGCAACATGTAAGAACTGTTCTTTTCTCTGCAAAGAAAGAATTCTACATGGAGAAGTTACAGTCTTCCACCCCAAGGGACATGTTTGCCACTGTCAACACACTTCTCAACAATAATTCAAGAATTCTTCCACAGAGTGAATGTCCAATTACACTTGCAAATGACTTTAGTAATTTTTTCCAGAATAAAGTCAAGGACATCAGGCACATGATTAATGACCTACATGTTGACTCACCATCTATTCTGATAGAAAGAAGGTTTCCTTTCAATTGTTCACTTCTTTCTGATTTCCAGCCTGTCACTGAAGATGAACTTATGAATATAATCGCGAAGTCACCTTCCAAGACATGTGCTCTTGATATGATTCCAACATGGCTGTTGAAACAACATGTGAAAACTATCCTCCCGAAACTTACAGAAGTTGTGAATGCTTCCTTGGAACATGGTATTTTCCTGAAAGCCTATGGACATGCAATTGTAACTCCCATCATCAAAAAAACAATCTTTGGACAAAAATGAACTCAAAAACTACCGCCCAGTCTCAAACATTGCTACAGTTTCAAAATATATTGAAAAAGTTGTAACCAGTAGACTCACTAAACACATCAACAAACACAAACTTTTTGAGCCACTACAATCGGCCTACCGAACTTCAGACAGTACTGAGTCTGCCCTACTACATGTGCAAGATTATGTTCTTCAAGCGCTCGACCAGCAGAAAGCTATTTTATTTCTTATGTTGGATCTGTCTGCCGCTTTTGATACGCTAGACCACCAAATTATGCTTCGTCGTTTTGAGCATAGCTTTGGCATTTCTGGCAACGCTTTGGATTGGCTATCATCATATTTTAATTGTCGGACTAACCATGTCCATGTTCCTGGAGCTGACTCCAACACTGTAAATCTTGAATATGGGACCCCACAAGGCTCTGTTTTAAGACCTTTGTCATTCACACTTTATACTATCCCAATAGGTGACATATTGCGGAAGCACAAGATCGAGTATCACATATATGCTGATGATATACAGATTTTCTTAGCCTTTAACCCTAAAGTTCCACTCGATGCTGAATGTGCTTTATTCAAACTGACCTCCTGTGTGCAAAATATCCAACAGTGGATGATTGCAAACAAACTTAAACTTAATGAGGACAAAACAGAGTGTATCATAATCTTTTCATCAAATGCTAGTAAAGCCCTTGAGAACCTCAAGTTTGTATTTGGCAATACTTGCATCTCACCAGTCACTTCAGTTAAAAATCTGGGAGTTGCTTTCGATAATAGAATGTCAATGGACAACCATGTGACACAACTTAGTAAAACAATTAATTATCACATTAGAAACATTGGCAAGATTCGTCGGTACATTGACGTTGAAACCTGTCATTATGTTGTTCGATCACTCATCCTATCACGTTTGGACTACTGTAATTCCCTTTTGAATGGTATTACCATGAAAAATGTAAATCGCCTACAGAAACTTTAAAATAAAGCTGCCAAGCTTATCTTCAGGAAACGTCGTCGTGATCATGCCTCACCCTTGCTCAACAAATTGCATTGGCTCCCTGTGTCACAGCGAATTTTATACAAAACATGTCTTATTGTCTACAAATCCCTGATACATCAATCACCTGAATACATATCCAACAGTCTGAAACTTTATACACCAGCACGATCCCTTCGCTCCTCTTCTGAAAACTTCCAGACTGAACCCAGAACTAACACCAAAGCTGGTTCTAGGGCTTTTTCAGCTGCAGCACCCCATGTTTGGAACTCTTTGCCTTCACACATTCGCCATGCCAGTTCACTTGGACACTTCAAAATACGTCTCAAGACTTTTCTTTTTTAATCATGTATTACTTACTGAACTTTGGGGCAGCATTCTGGGCGCTTTGTATCCTATGGAAAAGGCGCCTACTACAAATGAACATGGATGGATGGGTGTTTTAGATTGCTGGTGTCAGCGCGATTCAACTCCAAAGTGTTGACGGTAAGAATTTTGCATTCTGAAGAAGGAAAGGAATGAAGGATGAAAAGATAAGGATAGAAAGAGGAAGACAAAGAAATAAGCTGGAAATAGACAGATAGAAGATGTGAGGAAAGAGATATTGCATGTAAGGTGAGGGGAGTTTGGAAGCAGAAATTCCTAAAACTTGCAGCAAGCACTGAAGACTTCACCCTTACACCACAAAAAGGCAACTAAATGTTATTATTCAGGCCCGCTGCACTTAATCATATTGTCAGTGTGTATTGAATACTTTAACAATCTTAAGAATCTAGAATTGTGTTTGTAAAGTCCAAGTAGTCTGACTTGCTTTGGTGGCATTACCATTTCTTGTGTGTATTGCAGTTCTACGGTAAATGGCAAAAAAACCAGGTGTTGAATGGGCACTAAACGCCCTTCTCACGCCACCACTAGCAAGTCCCCTGCTACAGTTGTAATCAGTCATGTGACCATGGTATAACGATATAAAGGTGCTTACGGGCCCCATTACGGCTGCCCTCCTCCACCCCCCAACCCCCCCCCCTCCTTGCCCCCTCCCCAAGTTACGCCACTGGTAAACTATCAAGGTAAGCCTATTTAACAGTGTAAATAAGGTTCCATATATATATAACAACGATATTGTCAAGGGTACTGTCAAAAGAATGGCAATGTTGCTTCATAAGTATTTCTGAAAACATGAACCCAGTAGTCAATATCTCTACACCAAAAACACAATAACCGGAAAATGTTGAACAAACTTTCAAGGGTGCAATATCTAAGAAATTGAAAGAATTCTTATCACACACCTGTACATGGGGGAGATATCTTTTACTGATGGTGAACTACGCCTAGTTTAAAAAACCTTCAAAATTGACCAATACCTTTCTTCCCTCAATTAAAACTTGTGTATTGACAAAAGGCTAGTATTTATGTATTTGTCAACAATTTTATTAAAGGGAAAGTTTCGATTTAGACTTAAAAAAGAACTTTCAATGTTTCTTAGCTAAGCTTGTGGTTTGTTTGTTTGTTTGTTTGTTTTATGAGGGCGTAACAGCACTTGAAGCTTGGTTGATTGCTCTGTCAGCAACGGGCTTTGGCTTGCTTGGCGGTGTTAGATAAGGGCAGTAGTGCATTGCTGGAGAGTTTTTGTGATGTCCAGGAACTCGAACTGAATCTTTCTCCATGCTTTTACGGGGGCGCTCTTCTTTGACAGGCTGTTCTGTAGCCGATGTGTTGCCCTTCTTAGTAGCGGTGGCTTTACTTTCGTGCCATAATTGAGGGACGTAGACCTTCTCGCCGTTCACAGAAAAGTCTGCGAAGATCTCCTCTGGAGGCGGAGTAAGTGGTGTTGGTGTGATTTACACGGGGGTGCGTGCTTTGGCTGATTTAGGCGGTTTGAGGAATTTCCTCCGCAGGGGAGATTTCTGTCGCTTGTCAGATTCTTCGGCAGAAGAATTGTTGGAAACCGTACGCACTTCATCACCTGTAGTTGGTGATAGGATGAAGCAGAATATGTCCTCCTCATCAGCTTAAATGAATACAAGAGGTTTGCAAATTACTTAGGTAAAAAAAGATTCATCATTCACAGTTTTCAAATTTATTTCAAACATCTCAATCAAATTTAAGGCTATAAAAAAAGGAATTTGATATGTTGATATGCTGAAAAATGCAGGTAAACTGGAAATACTGTATGGTTTTGAAAGTAAACCGTTATGAACATAAACGTTTGTAGTTGCTAAATTGATCTTGCAATTTTGTTTGAATAATTTGATGATTGATGATTTAAAATGAAGAGATGATAAACTTTATTTGTTATAGCAAAAGCAATATAACATTTATGAGTTTATCTTCCCTAATTTTACAAAATTTCTCATTATCTTTATAAACTCGCAGATGTAACGAATATGCTGTACATATCTATGTACACCGTATCAGACTAATCACAACTCACTATTTTGCTATTTCCGCGAACAGCCGGAACTAATGTATGTAGGTGGGTAGTTCTGCTCTGGAAAATTACAAAGTGATTATTTACATATATAATTTGACTTAAAGTTAAAAACTTTCAAACTGATCAACGACTTTGACATATATTTTCTACATGCTTTTCAACATGACCAGATAACGGGATTTTCTCCATCATGTTGAAGTCAGCTTTTTCTTTTCTTCTAGAAACACCCAGATGCGAATCTTTCTTAACATGGGAATGGGTATATTACCATATCTCAATTCTCATAAGTTCCTTATATAATTTTAACATTACCACTTTCATATGCAGTTTATAAGTGCGCGGTGATTATAGTATTATCAAGCAAACTGTGTTCATCCACTTCCGACCCGGTAAACATCCATCTTCATTCATGGCTCGGCAATAATCTTCATGAAGCAAGAGAATTGATAAGAAAAACTAATCAATTAAGTATGAACTTTTAAAAGAGCGCGAACTTCGTACTGTAAGAGATTGCTGCATCACCTGCCCACATGGCATTGCTCGCTTAGTCGGCAGCATAACCTCGCAAATTTTGTCTGCTTTTTAGTAGTCTTTATAGCATATTTGGTGCCGTTTAAGCCTTTTTGAAATGGTTCTGCTCTGGAAAATTCAAAAAGTGATTATTTACATATATAATTTGACTTACAGCTAAAAACTTTCAAACTGATCAACGACTTTGACATATTTTCTACATGCTTTTCAACATGACCAGATGACGGGATTTTCTCCATCATGTTGAAAATCAGCTTTTTTTAGAAACACCCAGTACATGCAAGTATACATGCAGTTTATAATATGCCACAGTATAGTAAAATTTCATGAAGCGTGGCAAAATCATACAGCCATATATATATATATATATATATATATATATATATATATATATATATATATATATATATATATATATATATATATATATATATATATATATATATATATATATATATATATATATATATATATATATATATATATATATATATATATATATATATATATATATATATATATATATATATATATATATATATATATATATATATATATATATATATATATATCTATATATATATATATATATATCTATATATATATATATATCTATATATATATATATATATACATATATATATATATATATATAAATGTATATATGTATATATATATATATATATATATATATATATATATATATATATATATATATATATATATATATATATATATGTATATATGTATATATGTATATATGTATATATATATATATATATATATATATATATATATATATATATATATATATATATATATATATATATATGTGTGTATATATGTATATATATATATGTATATGTATATATATATATATGTATATATATATATTTATATATATATATATATATATATATATATATATATATATATAAATATATATATATATATATATATATATATATATATATATATATATACATATATATATATATATATATACATATATATATCTATATATATATATATATATATATATATATATATATATATATATATATATATATATATATATATATATATATATATATATAAATATATATATATATATATATATATATACATATGTACATATATATGTATATATACATATATATATATATATATATATATATATATATATATATATATATATATATAATATATATGATATATAATATTTATAATATATATAATGTATATAATAAATATAACATATATAACTATATATATATCTATATAAGAAGCTCTATGGGCAAAGTATATCAACAGCATGCGTGTGTTCAAAGTTTAGTTTTGAATAATATGAATATTCATTGCCTAATCCCGTGATAGGAAAGCTTAATGTTAGGTTTACACAAAGTCGTCTGATATATTAATTGTCATAACTTTTTATCATTTGTAGAATTTGTTATTCATAATGAAATATAAAAGCTTTTTTCAGTAGAATTTGGGCCTTCTTTGGAAGAATTTTGTACAAAATTGTACAATTCAATTTGGGACTCGGGCCGAAATTGAAGTTATAATTTACAAGGTTAAATCCACCTGGCAACATCTTGGCAATATCTGTTTGACATATCTGTATCATAGAGTGCATATGCCATTCTATACTTTTTCATGCTATTGCTCACAAAGTACAGACTACCGTTCTAATTTTCATCAAAAATATCTAGCGGATCCATCCAGCAAATCAGACAAATCACACTATTAGGCCTACATCACTAACCGGTGACCATCTTTCTCTTGAAAAATTAATTTTAATGCCCAAAACTTGGGATAGAGAAATCTCCTGATTTTCAATGTGCAATATTCATGAACATCCTTTTACAACAGTCTTCCATTTTGACAAAAAGGAAAAACACTAATCCAATAAAGATTTATTTCAATGTTATATTTCCATATTTCCATACTTTCTTGTTTCCAACATTATCATACCATTTAGAGTGAGAAAACTATTTACACATTATTACCGGCTCTAAAAATTAATACCAGCCCCGGGTCCCGTAGATATTTCCAGAAATGTATTACCAACTCACTAAATGACAAAAATCATAGTTACATTCATATAGCTCTTGGCCAATATTACGAGATCTTTTTTCAAATATAGAAAAACATTTATTTTTCATACATATATTATGATTAGTGAAAGAGGTCGTGAAACTTTATACGTTCCTCTTTTTGTCCATAAAATTGTCACATTCTGTCGTATTTTATCCTCTGCGTGCCGAGTGGAGGGATAAGAAATAACAGGTTCCATTTAATCTAAACCAAGATCTCAAGATTAAAATTGGATCTCTCGGTTCAAAATAGACTTTATTCCTCAATCACGAGGATAACATTAGATTTGGCATATGTACAGACCAGCACACCAAGTTGTAAAAAATGAATTATTCTTTCTAATATGCATAATTTTCTTTGCCATTACAATCTAAATAATTCTGAATAGTATCACTGCTATCAAGAAAATTACCAAGTTAATATGTACATACTATTTTATAACCAGATCAATACCATGACTCATTCTTTTATCAGATGATCAATCATTCAAAGAAGAACAAAATAGTCCTTTTCAAGTCAAGTACGGACAAATAGGCCTATATTTCGAACAACTACATGAATGCATGACGCTCATTTCTGGACCGTCGTTTTTTAGAAATTGTTTTATCATTTTTATTGTTTCTTCTTTCCTTTCAATTTCGAAACACGGGCACACACGTGTATTGTAGAGATAGATTTAATCATCCCATTCCTCATCGTCCGTTTGGTACTGTGAATCAACTGATGTCTGCAAAGAAAATGAAATTCCTAATACTTGTATTATTTCGACAAAGGAAAATTTACGATTGGTTTATAAACGGTAATATATCAGTATATGTTACTTCGACAAAAATGTAACCAGTTGAAGAACAAACGAAACTTATCAACCGAAATCAATACACCGTCCATCCACGCCAAATCCTGGTGAAAATATCAATGTTCACCATAGGCAGTGCATTTATCTTCAACATTTGAAACTGTACTTAATGAAACAGGCGGTCGAAAGTGAGGGCGTATTTTTCTTTAGTCTCATGACAAATCGAATACCGTCCTTGCACCAAGCAGTGCAGAATATCATAAACGCTACTATACCAGATACTAGAAATTTGTAAATGTTTTCCAATTGGCTTTTGATTTTGTTTACATGTGAACATTTATGCATCCAACAAGTTAAAATCAAAACGCGTGATGCGACTTCTATTGTTTAAAATTTACATGCATTGGCAAACACAAACGCCCTCTCTTTCGGCTGCCAGCTCCTTTAATTGGAAGAAGAAATTAACATTTAGGAGTTCTGATTTTTTGTTTTCAGTTTTGAGGCCAGATCAAACTTTCATGCTTAAGAACTTTTCACAATTACTGTTTAAAAAATATGAAATTTTTTCTTAATATTCATACAGGCGAGTAGACAAATTTAAGCAGTGTCGACTTGCTTCAATTGATCATGATTATGGAAACAGATTTATTACATCTGCTCTATGTGTCACTTTGCTTTCAGAAAACGAGAAGTTCCAAAAATTATTATAGAACATATTGGACAACAAATCAGCAAACTCTTTGCAGTGTAAGATGTACACCCTTTTTTAAATGTTACAGTGTAATGAGTAACATGAAATGTGCTAGATCCCCAGGGAGGGCACTTCCAAATGTGAGGTATATGTTTATGTGCTGCCCGAGCAGGTGCCTTTTTTGCACCATTTTCGTAGTGCAAGTGTCTTTTTTCACTATTAAAAAAATCAATTTAAATCAATTTACTAACAATTTCTTTTTAATGATAAAAACAATAGTCGTTTTTCATCATTTTCGTAGTGCAGGTCCTAAAAAATGAGGTATTACTGTGTGAATTTTGTACTGCGGGTCCATTTTTACAATATTTTCGTTGAAAACTTGACTTCTCTTATGCTGCGATTATCAAAATTGTATGATTTCATACTGCAGTTGCCAAAATTGTTGTCATACTGCGGGTATGTCTTTCGGTTGGTGGGCTGTACACCCCTACCACGTTTAGTATAAAGTGCCCTTCCCCCCACTTTTATTATTATTTCCCCACCCCACTTTTAGTATGAAATTCCCCCCACCCTAACTTTTAGTACGAAGTTCCCCACTTTTAGTACGAAGTTCCCCACTTTTAGTATGAAGTGCCCCCCGTAGTATAAAGTGCCCCGTGGGCGGAGGGAAGGGGCAGGGGGCTAGACCATATAGTGACTAGCTCTAATTAAATTCAGTTTCTCACTTTCTTCGTTACCTCGTTGCTATACGTTGTTGTGAAATCTCAAAATAACATAAGCATTCAAAACAAAACAAATTTAATGCAAATAATTAAGGTAAAGAAGAAATTTGATTATTAAATGTTATGATATGTGTATATATGCCATGATCTATTTGAAGTTATCCCTAACAATCATTCGGTTTAATCTCCGTCATGGACAGGTAGAGACAACATTAGCTAAATTAATTTAAAATCCACGAACAAATATGAAGAAAGCAAAAATGTTCATCAAAATTGGTTTAGAATTGTCCATTTGATTGCACTTTGAAGATTTTTGTGCAAATATGCAGATTTCTGTTGTACTCTTGTGATGTTTAAACAGAAAATTAAACTCTAATTTCTTATGTAAATTCACAGTTTTGTTAACACTTTCCCATTTCTCTTTGACAAAGAGAAGATAATTCTACTGAGGAAGATTTGATCTTTACCATACTCCCAACAAACCTCAAGCTGAAGAAGGTATTTTGAACATTTTTAAGGTCTGAAATTAAAAGAAGAAATATCACGAGCAAAAGCAGTTTGAGGTGTTTTCCTGTTTATACATCACGTTTTTCCAATCTTAAAAAAAAAAAAATCCAAATTCTAGATTAGTCCCAACTTAAACACTACCAATGCTATTTTTAAAATTCAAAAACTATTAACCCTTACTCTACCAGCACTTTTTTGAAAACGAGCTAAGAAGGCGGAGTCAAAGATAGGGCACCCAAAACGGCGATAATATCGTCGCGTGGTAGAGTTGCTATTTTTAAAATTCAAACACTATTAATCCCTACTCTACCAGCATTTTTTTGGAAACGAGCTGGGGAGGCGGAGTCAAAGATAGGGCACCCAAAACGGCGATAATATCGTCGCGTGGTAGAGTAAGCTTTAAACTCAGGATTTAATGCTCTTGTGGCAGAACGGAAAACTTTTGTTGTATCTGTCCATAGACGTACGTCATGTACATAAATGGTGCCTATTTTTTTTTCTTTTCATTCAATCGTTTAAGTGTTTAGTTTTTTACGTTATAAGACTGATATTATCATAGACAGATAAGACATATTTGGGTAACTTGGTTAAAATTTCCCGAATTTGCTTTCTGTTAGTACATAATGGAAGGCTGTGTTATCTAAATCATTACTTGATAAAAAAAAAAAATTACATAGAAAGAAAGAAGATATATTTTTGTATTCATTATCAAATTTTAGTGCAAAGTATTAAAATTAAAGTTTACATTTGGTTGATTTAAGAACTACCTTCTCCGAAATCAACTCAAGTAAAAAGATGTTGACGATAGAAAGACTTGGGGGAAATGTGGCATCGTTTGTAATTTAAAGTGACACCTTAAAACCGTTATTGCTCATTGTTACCATCACTAAAGTAAAATCTAAGATGGCTCGAACATGTTTCCATTAGACACCCCTTTCCCCCCTCTCTCCCATCCAGCAAGCAGACGGACTGGTGTGACAAGTAAATCATATGAATACATTCCTTCCAGTGAAAATGATGTTACACTTTCATAAAAAAATATGTATTACCATCATTGCTTTTCCTTTTGTTTCAAAAGGCAATGCAGAAGCGGTCATTATAAAAAGCAAACCAAGTACAACGTAAATACCAAGCGCTCCTATTGCCGAGAAATGTGAAAAGACCTGCAAAAAAAGAAAGAAAGAAAAAAAAGAATTGAAAATGGAGACGAATTAAATTTGTGCTTTGACTGATACAAATACAGTTCATTGAAGAAAAGTTAAGTCAGTGGTTATAAATAGACGAAAATATTATCAACTAGGGTCGGATTTAGGAATGTGGGGTCAAGAACATTTAATTATGTGGAGCCCCTGTAGAGATCTGCATGATCTGATAGAAGGGATAGTGCATTTGTCTTCTAAATTCACAAAGAATTTTACTTTCTCCGCCTCGAAACAATCAATCTGTCATTCCACGATACAAATACAGCAGTCATTATTTTCAGTATGATTCATATAAAAAAACACGTAAATTGTGGGACCCTTGTGGGAAGAATCCTTTGATAAGTACTCGGTTGCCTACTCAGACCCCGGCTGTGAGAAAACATTCTTTAATATTTTGCTCCAATCAGGAGAAATCGTATTTTAAAGATGTCATTCGTTTGTTTGAAAAAGTATGTTGCATTAAATCTATTGTAGAAGTGTGACGTCACACCTTTCTTTTGTGAACAATCTTTTCATGATTTGGTTTTCTAATTTTTTGAAATTAGAGCTTAAAAAAATTATACTGATGTTGAATAACACTTATCTTCCGCTTACTTATCCAATTTTTTCAAGTCCCATAGCGCAAGTAATAATTCAATAATAAGACACAGTCTTTTGAGCAATGATAGAATGTAACGTCATTATAGTCTGAATTCGTTCCTTCAAAACATCTGTTAGAAACTTGTAACACTTAAAGAAATGGGATTTGAAACACTTTATTCCCTACTTTGTTCCTTATAATATCCTCTTTTAAAGAAGGTAAACAACACTTGATTCCGTATCAAATCGTTTAATTATTATTCACGAAAACTAACTTCTGAAAAATATTTCCCAGAAGCAAATTCATTGAAATAGCTTGAATACTTAAAATTTTGCAAGCAAGACTATGATATTCTGTTGAAACTATGCAAACCAGAAATTTGATCTTCCATACGGATCATGTTTCGTTATATCATGGATGTTAGTTTTAAATTTGGCCTTCAATGCATTTGAAAGTTTTAGTACAGCCTTCAGAACAACTATTGGCATACATTTATATGTTGAATTTTGGCAGTACTTCTCTCTGACTAAAAAGCACTAGCTTTAAACTGCCTAAACAGCCCATGTGATATAACTGATATAAAACACAAGGTAAATATTGTATTTATACCGTTCTTTGTTTGTGTATGTTTTTCATTGCTGTAAATTATATTACATTTGCAAGGTCTTACCTGAGCGACGAGGGGTGAAAGAACCAAACCAATCCTAGATCCAGTGTGTCCAACACCTACTGCCAAAGACCGAACCGCAGTTGGGTATATCTGTGTTTAGATAGAATTGCACTAGAATGTGAAACTATCCAGTAACTTATTCCCCCTTTCACATTCCTTCTCACTTATTATATGAAACCCTCGCACGCTCCTATCCAACCGCTATATCATTCAAATTAACCCATTATCTCGCTCACTACAAACCCATGACTCATCCTCACTTCAACACATCGTCGGACAAACTTGCCCATCCTTCACTCACTTGTTCACTCTCAACCCACTAACATCCTTTCCACACTTCTCTAACCTTCCGGTTCCCTCATCGAACCTTCTACCCAGAACCTTTTTAACATATGTGGTAGGATATTTGGCCTACCAGTCACTTTATTTGGCCCACCACTTTTTTTAGTGACTCTGGTGGACCAAAGTGCATATTTTATATGAGGGCCGGGCCGGCAAAATGTTAGATAAATAAGGTTCCATAGCAATTTTCATATGATTTGGAGGGAAAATTTTACATCCAATTTTTATCCCATTTCTTGTCATTGTTTTCTTTTTAAAATAAAAAAGGGGAGGATCTGTCTTTCACAGACACCCCCTTCCCTCTCATCACAGTGGCGCAACTTCTGCTTCAAAGGATCCTCGTCTACTGATCCCATTTTTGCAAACAATTGACCCACAAGTGAAATGAAATGTGACGTATATTTGTACATCGATTACCAGATTACAAGTTATTTAAAGGTGTTGAAAAGTGTACTGGAAAATGAAATCCGAAACAGCTTCTTCTCCGCAGTTTGGAATATTTCACAATCCTTACTTTCTGTTCAGGGTATTAGGTAATTGTCTTCAGTTCCTTTGAGGCATCAACTGTATCATTGTCGTTTATTCCAGGTCTTCATTGTATTAATTGCCAATCACGACTTCTATTTATACATTTCAGCATCATAACGTTAACTAATACATGGATGGTAAGTGCTTCCTCCCCCATTTACCATTTTGGCGAGAGCCATATGATCAGATGATTCTCACCTCAGGTATGTACAAAAATATAACAATGATCACAGTAGTGATGAGCATTTTAGAAACGAACAGCAACACAGTGGTGGCAACCCTGAGAATGACGAAAAATAAAATAAGATGGTAATGATGGAAATGATATATTGCTATATAAAATGCGATTAACAAAGTTGTTATGTGCACAACAAGAGACAAAAGTCTTGTAAATAAATGTACAATGGCACGCATTGTAAGTTGCACTGTTACCAATAATTGACAGGAGTTATACAATTAACAGAGATAAACCTTTGAAATACGGATTACCATGCATGTATCAGTTTATACTGCTTATAAAATTGGCTACTCTTTGGCATACAGTAATAACAAGAATATGTAAGTAAGATCATTGATTTAATTTTAAAATATGATTAAAACTTCTAATGAAGCAAATAGATAGCCAATACTGAGCAAATAGCTCTGCTGACATTGTAAATCGAAACAACCATGGGCCGTCTACAATTGTCAGTTTTATACCACTGTCATAAGCATAGGCGGGATTTTAGGGTCAATGGGAAATTTCCCCTCCCCAAGCCACTCCGAATTTGTATGGTGATTGTTTGCATATTAGCGTGATTTTTCGACTTTGCCCACTCCTCCACTTTGACTTTTCTCCCAAGCAAATCCCGCACATGAGCCATAGGTGTAGTAACAGAGGGTACGAGCCCTCTCGACTTTGCCGAAAAATGACAAAAGTACCCCTTTTTTCATTTTTTTTTTTTTCTTTCTACGAAAGTGCCTCTTTAAAAATAAAGTGTGCGTTGGTTGTTTTGGGCTCACTAATTATATCTACAGACTGGGGCATATGTATCAGAAATGCCCTCTGATATGTCTCCTCGCCCCCACCCCCTCCCCCTCCCTCCACCTCACTCTTCCCCCACTTTGCAAAAGCATCCTACAACCCTGACCACTGTTGAGCTAAGGGTGAGGATTTTATCATTATATTTAGTATAACATTCAATATTTCACTCAATCAATTACTTGTGAAATGAGTAAAATCCCTTTTTCTTTTCATTCAAAATAAATCAATGAATAACCGTACTATAACTAGGCTCAAGTGCTACAAGATTGTATCAACAATTCACACCAAAATCTAATCAAGTTAAATTCCATGAAGATAATTTCTTACCAGGAATTGATACAAAGCATAAGAGATGCAAAGATAATAGAGAAGAAAAAACCACTGACAATCAGCACCACTCGTCGACCCACGACATCCACAAAAATAATGGAAAGCAACACACCTGTATTATAGATAATGAACAACAGTATGAACAATAATTAATAAATCAAATTAGCTTTAGAAATTAACCAAATTTTACAAATTAAAATGAAGTAAAACGGCAGTAAATCACGTCATTCGCGCACTTCCGATCAGGAGATTTCTTATCATAATAACCCAACATGCATTTTCCAAATTCAAGTCTCTGTAAAGAAATGCATAACGGTAAAATAGATTTAAATCAAAGGTAGGAAAAATGCATGCTAAATATTCAAAATTTATTGGTGTAACAGAACGATGAAATTATTTTCCCCATTTCCACCAGCGCAAATTTGACTTTCACCAGGGAAATTTTACGTAAACTTTAGAAATTAATTTCAATATTTTCAAGAGCAAATTTTAAAATTCTAATCACCAGCAAAAGCTCAAATTATTACAGAAATATTAATTCCAATGTCATTTCCAAAGTATACAATTTATAATTACAGAATTTGACAAATAAAAAGAAATTAAGGGCTGAACTTGTTAGCAACAATTTAAATTATGGTTACTGCGCATGTCTCGATCTCCCATCGGGAGATCTCCCGATCGGGAGCGTGGACTATACTGTTTGACTTTTCTGATGTTAGCTTTCATACAAAAGAAATGGTAGATTTGTTGCTTTTGTTTACAAGAGTTATCGAATGTTTCACGATTTATTTTTAATTTCGTGTATCTTTAGTCGGGCAAACTATGAAATATGGTTGATTGTTTCTATGCTTAAAAAGTTTCGAAATAAGTGCTTTAAAAACTATATGCTGTTGTCAATTGAGTTGAGTAGAAAAATTCCCTATTACGATTTCATTCTTATGTTTCTTTAAGAATAAATCTTATTCGTTTCATTTGTTTATAAAGACTGCATTCCTTATTATTTACTTTGGTACATGCATTATCAAATGGAAGCGAATATTGACCATTATAAAGCTTATGGCTAATTTATCACCTGAAATTATGAACAAAGTGTGTAAGTACCTGGAAGCTGAGCAGCAGCAATCAGAAGTACCCGCACATACCCTTCTGTTCCAAATGCTTCGCATCCATCCTGGCATTCGATGATAAGATCTTGGTGTCCTTCGCAATCAAAATAAGTCTTGAAATTTAATTCATTACAATACCTTGCTCTCATATTTCTACAGACTCTCTAGGAAACTTTTGAGTTTGAAAAGTCTTATTCAGCCCGTGGGACATATGGTTGTACGCCTTAGAACAAATTGTCATTATTGTGTATTCATGTTGATATGTCAATGGGTGGTTGAAAGGTAACGAACAATGACTATATATGAAACAAAAAATTGCTAACTGAAATTTCTAGTCTTAAAGGATGTTAACAACAAATAGTATGCAGTACCAAAATTTCCTTAAATTAACCTTATATCAAAGTTTTCGTGAAACCCCTTTATAGCAAATCTGGAAGTTAAAACATAAATCATTCTTACCCTTTTGTGGAACTTCCCCTTTATAGCAAATCTGGAAGTTAAAACCAAGATCATTTTTACCCTTTTGTGAAACCCCTTTAAGCAAATTGGGAAGTTAAAACATAGATCATTCTTACCCTTTTGTAAAACCCCTTTATATCAAATCTGGAATTTAAAACATAGATCATTCTTACCCTTGCACAGCGTTTGACCCTTTGCAAACACATCTGTTGTGAGAAGAATGACTCCACTGAACAATGCAGTTCCTACAAAGCTGCAAAAAATGAAAGAAGGTAATAACATTGATTGCTTATACTGTACTTTGAACGCTGTTTTTATTGAATATGTTTCTACCGTGTAAAAAAACTTTTTGAAGGGTTGACTTACGTTCGTGTTTTTAAAATCAATACAGAACTTTGCGTAATATCAACTTGTCCTTCTAACACGAGTGAAAACAATCAACCAAAACATAAACACACAATCCATTTCTGCAATATTGACGAAGATACCATATTTTAGCAAACCAGTAGCTTCTTTCGCGACAGGATATAACGAGAAGGATTAAAGCGTTTAATCTCTCCAAAATTTTGATAGACAAAAAAACAAAAAAAACATTTCAACAGTATAAACTTCCATCACTTACTTTTCTTGCTTATATTATTTCGGTCCTACATCTTATAATATAAGTCGTCTTCAAATTTGGAAAACACAAATTAGTTTGTTTTCCACATTCAGTCCGGGAGCATGCATATTAATAAAAACATGTATAACACACAGAAATATTGAAGTTCAGATGATGCGATAAAATAGCAAAGTTTGTAATTTATGTACTTTAAATATTAAAAATCATTGGTTTCAAAAACATTTGAATTTTCAAAATGGCTGTTTCGCGCCTATTGTATATCATTACTAACATTTCGAGAACTGTGTGATGAACATATCAAATGGGAGTGGAAAAGTTTTAGCCACGACAGTAATGGAGGTATTTTCACAACTTTTATGTATCTCCTAGCAAAGATATTTTTCCCAGACGTATTTCAAATTTATAAAATGTAACATTGCATAAGGCTTTAAGGTTAGGATAGCAAAGAATCGTGGGAAATATCACAAAATGGCAGCTTCCATGTAACAAAATGTTCCCATTTTTAGAAAGATTTATGTTCCCATTAATAGGAATGCTGCAGGACTGACGATAGTAACTTAAAGGTGGTCAAATGTCAATCCATGGACACACCAATTCTCAACTGAAGAGAAATATGTACAAAGTTTATTATTTGTTATTTTTAATATTCATATATCTATTGATTTCGTTCCTAAATGCAGCTTACAAAAACATGTCAAGTCATCTAATAAAGAAAGTAAAACCGTACAACTGTGAGAGGGAAAATATTGCTACTGATAAGTACTTACAAATTAGTTGAAACTATTTCCCCACACATCCTATACTTGGTAATACACATGTGGTTGATCATTCAAAATTATTCAAAGTACTTTTCACACTAACATTTTTTAGTGTACTAAAGAAAACAACAATACTATAGATGTTTCATTATTTTTTTACATTTCATTGTAGAAATATGATATCGAGCATATACCAGAATTTGGTTCGGCCTAGATCGAAATCATCTCTAGCTCTACACCCTAAGATGAAATAGATGGGTCTTAACGGTTATGGCGTTTAAGTCGTAACCACAGCATACAAATCGCAGAACAACTACCAAGGAGATGAGTAATAGTCTCGGGATAATCATTTTAAAAAGTTCAACGTCTATTATATATAAGCTTGATTTTTGAAGCAAACTTATTACTTAATTACATAATTGATCTTATACCAAAAACGTTTGAATCGGTTGTAATTTTGAAAGGAGATATATATCGTCGCAGGATAGTAACGTTGTTCTATGTCCAAAAATACCATTCTGAGATAATCGCATTTTAAGTTCTTAATTCTGCATACATTCATCACAAAACACATTTTCTTTCTCCACAATATGTTTTTCCTAGATGATATATGCTAAGTCAGAGGTACAGAGAGTAGTCTACTTGATCATAGAATATTTTCCAATAAAAAGAGTAATTTTTGCCAAAAATGGACATATAACAACTTTAATTTCCTGCGACAATATTCATGTTTTTCCAATCTCCATTGGTAAACATTTTCAATATCTAATTCCCACTTATCACGGGTAATAATCGAATTACTTTGTTGTTCATCATAACAATACAATTTACAACCTTTTGTTTTGAAAGAGAGTTTTGGTATGGTATAATAGGCATGGGTGATTAAGTGATCACGTCTATATCTAAAAAAAAAAAAAAAATGCAAAATCTTTTGTGAAAGGTAAGTCTTAATAGACATAAATTGAAAAGAGTCCCGGTAAAATCAGAGTAAGACATAAATTACTCTTATTGATAACAGTGTGCGGGTTGTAATTATCGTTTATTGATTGAGGCAAACATTTACTTAAATCTTCAATGCTAATTATACTATCGAAACTATTCGAAGAAGCTACGACATCACTGCAGAAACTGATAACAAGTATGGCAAGGTTTCCTGGAACATTCATTTCAGTAATTAAATATTGAAATCGATGTTCCGGAAAACCGCAAGTTTATGATTTTCAGTTAGTGTAACCTCATAGACAGTCCGGTAGCATGCCTATTAATGGGAACATAAATGTTCCTATTAAGAAAACATTTTGCTACATGGAAGCCGCCATTTTGTGATATTTCCCATTTCCTTTGCTATCCTATTGTTAAAGCCTTATGCAATGTTACATTTTTCAAATTTGAAATACGTCAGGGAAAAATATTTTTGCTAGGGGAAAATCAAAACTGATGAAAATATCTTCATTACTGTTATGGCTACAACTTTTTCACTCCCATTTGATATGTTCACCATGCCGTTTTCAAAATATTAGATAAAATAGATAATGGAGCTAGGCTTTTAAGCGCGAAACGGCTATTTTGAAAATTCAAATGTTTTTCAACACAATGATTTTTAATAGTTCAAGTACATTAATTAGAAACTATATAACATTTTATCGCAACATCTGAACAATATGGCTGCATGACTTCAATATTCTCGTGTGTTAAAGATGTTCCTATTAATTGGCATGCTTCCGGACTGATAGATGTCTCTAAATCTTTGAAATTAAATGAGGACTATTTAACAATATGAATGGTTAGTATTCCAGTATTGCATTTACGAACCTAAGAAAGACAATCAGAAAGGTGGAAATCGCGAAATCTTTGGTTTGGAACAGATTCAAGAAGTTTCCTCGCTCCTGAAACATGAATAAGTGCAAACGGTTTATTTAAGGGTAAAGTAAATTAAATATTTGAGAAAAACTGTAAATGTGCTGATAATAAATGCAATTAATGTCAAAAAGCCATTTCTAGGTTTACACAATTTACTCTGCAGACGACAGTTTGGGAGTTTTGTCTATTGCATATTTAATTCGACCACCATAACTTCCTGAAGGAACTAACCAACAAGCAACATTCCACTTTACAAAGCTGACACATGTTGTAAGCACATAGCAAAAGATAATTTGTATTCCAAGGGGATCGTGGACAGGAACCCCTAT
>JAIGNY010001569.1:612500-627500 GCA_020152595.1 Chiridota heheva | reverse complement strand
TCCTAGGTTTATTCGACGACTTAACTTACGCTTGGGGAAGAGCTCCAGATGCAAACCCAACCAAGAAACGCGTGATGAGTAACCACACCAAGTTTGGGACGAAAACGCCTATTACTTCAAAATACAGTAATAGGGCAGAACCGAGAAGTAACCCCTGCGAATATGAGGAAGAGTACACGTCATTATAGAAAATTGTACATGCAGCTCATTCTCCCAGTCTCTTCAATAAGGTTGACAATGTAGCCTATAAGGATGTTTCAGCTGACGTCATAAGGTCACATGACTTTGTTTACGTCGCCATTTTGTAGGGGAGACTATCGTCTGCTGTACACTTACGAACGTTTGCTTGTTGTTATATAAGATTACTTTTGTAAGTAGTATGTCAGAATCTGGCTGTGCCGTTGGTTGCACTAACTAATAGACGTATTTAGAACTTAGTGTTTAGTGTTAAAATTTCATTTTATATAAAAAGATGATTTATCTGGGCAGTTCATTTTAACTAGCGTTCTAAAGTAAACCTAAAACCATGGGATAAAGATATAAACGGCCTAACGTTGAATAATTCCTATTAATTCCTAATAATTAGCTTAATAATTGCTAATAATTCCCTCAGTATAGGTTAAGTTTTTCGACATTATGTTGTGCATAATCTTAAAGTGTTACATTACAAAAATTGTGAAGAAGTTTGTTGCGTAAGATTGTGAAATTGGAATTCAAACTCACAGATCTCCTTCCAAATTTATCGCAGTAGACGCCCCATAGAAATGATCCCAGTGCTCCGCCGAGAAACGGAACAGACGTTATTAGAGCAACTTCAAAAAGCGTCAGATTCCATTCGCATTGAATAAGAGGACCAAGAATGGCGAGACGATAGATTTGCATTGACTCCGCCACCTTAAAATGCATGAGAAATAATATGTTGAATCTGAATAAAACATTCGGTCCCTTTATGATTTATTGTTTATTATTAAGACACAATATAGACTGCATATCTGCACATGAAAGCAGTAACAATTAATGATAATTGGTCAAAATTCATTTAAAAAAAAGAGTTAATAATGTATTTCATTAATACACTTTAATGTATTTCTTACTTGAGTTAGCTAATTCACATGTCATGGAATCTTCAACTACACATTGCCACCAAAAAGGTAGTATTTTGTTTGTGAAAACTTATTGCCAAGTTATTGCTCGAAAACCTAATATACAGTCTTAATGGTTTATCGACAACTAGAGTGTATAGATGTATAGAGTCGTCGATAAGAAGTGAGGGACGCATTATTTTAGAGTAATAAAATACTTCTCCTTAACGAGATGGCACCGAAAATCCGTTTCTGACAAGATATTTACAACGGAAGAAATGGGGGACTCACATGGAATGGTAGGTATCTGCCGCCCAGAGTTTCACAATTAGACTGCAGTATAAGATATTTTTTGGTAAATACAGTATGAAAGTTTATGATTTGGATACCTGCAGTATGAAAATGGTTGTTTTTTGATAACTGCATGCCTGCAGTACTAAAATAGGCGTTTTTTGATACCTGCAGTACAACAATAATTGAGTTTTGATACCTGCACTAGGAAAAGTCTAAAAAAGGCAACTGCTTGGGCGGCACATGTATATATACCTCACATGTGGAAGTGACCCACCCCTAGGATTCACAATTGACATTCAGCATTGTATGTTGCTATTTAAGTTAGTATTACATCTCCAAGTTGCTTCCGAGTTTGTTGTGTCAGTTGAAGATGAAAACTCAAACATACTCAGTGGATTGGGTCAGTGTGTCTTACTATCATAAAAAACAAGCTGTGATCCCCATAGTGAAAATGTATACAAATCTGCACTAACAACCATGCGTGTTAACAAGTTTGCATCATAGCGGGCTTATACTTTGTGATCTTTTAATCCACAATTAGGAGTACAAGCATATTCAATGTACATTCATAACCCGGAGGGGGTGAGGGGGGGGGGGGAGCACTTCATAATAAAAGTGGTAGGGGTGTGGAGCCCACCAACCGAAAAACATACCCGCAGTATGACAGATTGTTTGGCAACTGCAGTATGAAATTATACAATTTTGATACCGGCAGTATGAAAGTATTTTGACAAGTATGCAACAAAAATATTGTAAAAAATGGACCAGCAGTACAAAATTAACACAGTAAATTTTATTTTTTGGGACCTGCACTACAAAAATGATGAAAAAAGAGAATTATTTTTACTATAATGATTTTTTGTTTTTTTTTAATAGTGAAAATAGACACCTGCACTACGAAAATGATGTAAAAAGGCACCTGCTTGGGCGGCACACACATATACATATACCTCACAAATGGAAGTTCCCCCTCCCCCCCTCCCTTTGTGGTTCAAAACAAGAACATACCAGACATAGAAAGGAAGCAAAGCCGATTTCAATTTGGAATTTTCCGACACCAATAGCATCAATCGCTGTCTCCAGAGAATGGTCCTCTGTTTAAAAGAATGATATTGTAAAACATTAAACAGTTTAGTAGCATGCCTATTATTGGGACCATAAATGTTCCTAAAAATGGGAACATTTTGCTACATGGAAGCCGCCATTTTGTGATATTTCCCATGATCCTTTGATATCCTAACGTTAAAGCCTTAATGCAATGTTACATATTTCAAATTTAAAATACGTCTGGAAAATATCTTTGCTATAAGAAACTTAACTCATGAAAATGCCTTCATTACTGTCATAGCTACAACTTTTCCACTCCCATTTGATATGTTCACCACGCCGTTTTTGAAATATTGCAAAAACTAGACAATATAGCTAGGCTTTTAGGCGCGAAACGGCCATTTTGAAAATTCAAATGTTTTTCAACACAATGATTTTTAAAATTTCAGGTACATAAATTATAAACTATGACATTTTATCGCAACATCTGAACAATATGGCTTCATGACTTCAATATTCTCGTGTGTTATAAATGTTTCTATTAAGAGGTATGCTTCCGGACTGTTAAGGATTAGTTCAGTGGTCAAGCAAGTTTATTTTATTATCTTAAAATTTCAATTAAAGATATGAAGGAAATGCTGATTAAGGTCTTGTTTTATAAATATGAAACATGTGAAGCTGCCAAGTTTTTTATCCATCGTTTCATAATCAAGTGCAATAAGTTACAAACAAATACGAGTACTGTGGAGAGCATCAAATTTTCAAATCATCACAGATAATATTAAACAATCCTGAACATTCCATGACATTCTTTAAATGGTCAATTCAGGAGTCAAGCGTGTCCGTCTTATATGAAAGAGGACTTTAAATAATAAAGATGGAGGAAAGGGATGGAAAAGAGAGTACAATGGGAGAGAGAGGAGAGAAGGTGAAAGGAGGTAGAAATTAGATAGAGTGGAATAAGTTATTGTTACGGAAGAAACTAACTGTGTCTGAGAAGGAGTAAGGGGATTGAGTGGATGAGAGAGGTTCTGAAATTGAAGTATAAGGGACAGGTTAAGAGGATATACTTGGTCGCAATTTCGACATTGCAGGTGAGGCAGAACGGATTGGTAGAACTTGATAAGAGATAGGAGTGTGAGAGAAAAGAATGGCCAAGCCGTATACGGGTGATGACATCTTCTCTGCGGTGGTGACTGTGTCAGGTGGTATCGACTCTTGACTTTGGAGTTGATAGAGTGAAGTTTGTTACCTCTGTCAAGATTCCAGAAGTTTTGCCAAGTTTTCTTGAGGTAATTGGAAATGTTGTGGCAAAATTCAATGTGCGGAACAGGGATAATAGTTAATTGATTGGACAAGGCCTTATTATATAAGACTTTGTTGGCCCCTTTCGTTCTCAGGAATATCGACGTCTGGCTAGGAATCCAGAAGAAGATGTTTTTTTGTTTTTCTCCAGAAGATGAGAGGAAATAAATCTTGTTTAAGATTTGTAAGATGAGGGGATTAAACCAGATCATGCTGAAGACGCCTGTGAGAACCGATTTGGAGTCAAAGAAAATGACGAAGCGAGAACGGAACGAGAGTTTTATCAATTTTAAGCCTAAGACAATGACTTTTGCCTCAGCTAAATAGATTGAAGCTCCATCTGACAAACTATAGTTGAAGAAAGTGTAGGGCCAGGGACAGACAGTTGCAGCTTTAGAAGGGGCTTCCCGTGCGGAGCCGTCAGTGAGAAGAAAGAAATAGTCGTGGAAGTGTCTACTGAGTTGACAGTATTTGGAGCGAAAAAGGCGGGGTTAAAAGGAGCTTTTGTGTAAGAAGCGAGGCCATGGAAGACTTGACAGCTTGAGTGGAGGGTATAGTCCAGGTGGGTGTAGGAGAAATGGTGTGCCTGACTATTTAGCAAATGTTGACGTTTTCTTTCGTGAGGTTTGATTTCATTCGAATCCCGAGAGGTTAAGATACGCGTTTGTTGAGATTGAAAAGGTTTGTGAATAAAGGAGAGCGAATAGAATGAAATAAGGGTTCTTCGGGTAGGTGCGGATGCAACGAGCGAAGGAAAGGCCGAGTTTGGTACTTAGGAGAGAGAAGGGGAGTTCAGTGGCTTCCACGTGTAAAGTGGTGATGGGAGTGGTTTAATAGCTGTAAGTGACAGAAAGATAAGGTTTTCCGAAATAAGATGGGAGGGTGAGGCAGTCTCCAAATTGTAGCTGATATGCCAGTGATTATCTTCAAGCAATTGGTAGATACACGCTGTTTCTGTTCATATGAGGCTTTCCTCCTCATAGCTATGTAAATGGTAGTCAGATAAACATCTGACCGTAGTATACGCTATAGCCATTACATGACTGCGAATCTGTATTGCATGTGGTGCGTAGCATGTAGGGCATACGGAGGGAGATGTTATCTCACTATGTGAATGGTTGCAAGTAACTTCCTTGCGGTTACAGCTAAATATATGTGGACGTGAGGAGTCAATATTCGTTAACTTTCGTTTTGATGCTGGCTTATAAACCCCTAGTAGACACGATCCCAAATACATACCCTCTCAAAAAGTACAGTGGTCACAAAAGAGCATGAAAATTAAGACAGACGCCCTGAACTTTTGCCTAATGTAACCATACAGACATAAAGTTGAATAACTTTTTTCAACTTACGCTTTTGTAGTGGGTCAATTTTCTGGAAAAAATTCAGTCTCACATGACGATAGTGTTGCAACTAATATTGCAAACCCGCGCGTACAAGTTGAAAAAAGGAGGGACAAAAACTGGTTCAGACTACCAAAATAATCACCATGCACGTTCGTTACAAGGCGCGATTGCGTTGTTGCGCACTATTATAATTATTCGAATTTGGCCCTTGTTCTTTTGTTAATATATACAAATTGTACGCGTTGTACATAAGTAACACGCACATAGGACGCACACTGGTGCGTTCATATGCTCAAGGCTGCAGATACACACTCAAAATATGTCATTAATTTCTTTACGCAAGCGTTCTATCTTCTTATTGGTTGTAAATAATGCTTACGTGCGTGTTACATTTTTGTCTAGACACTCGCAAAAAATGTGTCGATAATTTTTGTTTTTACAAAAAATGTGTATCCTGTTAGAAAAACAATGAGTTATTGCGATATTTACAAGGAGTAAACAATTTCAAGTTTCCGTGTTCTGATTTTCAGGTTAAAATATGAAAACTTATCGATAATCAATTTGCCCAAAATTTCTGGTTAACTTTTTTTGAAAGTGTGTAAATTTTTATGTATGTAATCTATCATACTCTTAATCAGATATTCAGAGCGAAGGAGTTTTATAGAGTGTGAAGATTCGTACTAATAAATCCCATGAAAGTGGCATCATTATCGATTGTTAAAAATCAAAAACTGATCATTTATTTCAGAATTTACAGTTTTAAATTTTCAGGCATTGACGTACTAATTTGTGATGTATGCCCTTTTGAATTTTATCAAATTTTAATCATAATTCTTCTAAATAATTGAGGTCATTCTGATAATAGAAAATGGCGAAGTATTTTCTTTGTGATGTCACATACTTAAAATTTCTAAATAATTTCGCATGCAATTTAAATAAGCCGTTTAACAGAAAATTGTTAACAGGTTTGAGTTTGGTTCGTTGTCTCATAATTTTCATGATTTTAGGAAGATACAATTTAGTTATCCACAGGTCAGTGGCGGCGGAAGGTCGAAATTATTGGGCCGACCATGTTCACGCGAAACTTGAAGCCAAACGGCCTGGGGTCAAGGAGTCCGCTCAAGGGTCCCGGTAGGATCCAGGGCAAAGTCATGGTGGGGGTCCATGGGGCTAAGCCCCCGGAAGCTCTGCGGTTTAAGCATTTTGTAAGAACTTTATTTTTGCATTCAATTTCTGGGTTAGCAACAATATTGCTTTGCGGTTAAATTCTGCTAAACTCTAGGTAACCTTATTATTTTAAAACTCTTCGTTTCGCAGTCATTTAGCCTATTCTCGGTAAAATTACACGATAACATACTTCTAACATGAAAGCTATAGACTATCATTTTCCAAATTCTATTTAGTACTGAAGTATCGGACGACCTATCAACCAGGGAAGCTAAACTACAATTCCGTTGTGAAAGATTGCGTCAATTGATGCGTTTTACGTCACTGTTAAACATAGTTTATTGTTTTATTCATCCTGGAATTCTAAGAAAAGCGTTAAAGCAATAGGACTTGTCTTTAGGATTTTACCGTAATAATCGTGTGTGTGTGTGTGTATGTGTGTGGCCATGGCGAACTTAACACCGCGTACCGAGGCTATCTCGAAATGGTTATTTCGTGAGATATTAATCGCAAACTCGATACGAAAATCGTTAGTTAAACATTAGAACATTACAGTGAAATACTGAATAGGCCTAATATCACATTGTATAACCTTGATCTAACAATTTCTTTCCTTCGTGAGACCATTGTCGGACAAAGTTTTTGCTCCGACCATTGTCGGGGAGGTTCCGCCTATGCAGGTGTAAACATAAAGCTCACCTGTCAGCCTGTATAAAAAAAATTCACAATGAAAATTAGGTTTAGAAGCGTTATATCTATTTATGGACCGGTAGTGGCATTTTGTTTGATTACATTGGAAAATTTTCTTTTTAGTTATAGGAATACATTAAATCGTCGAGAATGGTCTGTTTTTGAAAGTGTGAGGATTGTGTCTGTGATTTTCTTAAAGGGTTAACGAAGTATTGTACTTAGAAGATTATTGCAATACCTGTAAAGGTTAACATTTTTGTTTTGAATGCTGCAATATTTTTCCAGGCTTTTGTAGAAAGAAAAAAAAAAACGTCTTGGGTACAACATCAACCGATGTGTTTCTGTTTCTCTCTTTTAAATCAAATTCGGTTAAAGGATTAGTTCAGTGGTCAAGCAAGTTTATCTCATATGAAAGAGGAACTTAAAAGAAATAAAATGGTGAAGAAAGCATTCAAATATGGTATTCCTTTAAGTTGATATTCTCTGTCTCTCTGCAGAAATGACTGGTATAGTAAGTCTGTGGAAGGTTGGCGCCCTAATCCTTACATTCTCAACAATTGTTAATGTATATTAAAGAAAATGTATTTAACTTTTTACTAATTGAATTATTTTTCTTAAAAATTGCTTAAGGTGGTAAATTGTAATTACCCTGACTATATTCTGCTTTACTACTTTCCTGACATATCCAATGGTTTTGAAGCCGCCAAATCGCAGGACAAAATATGATTGAATATACATAAAGATTAGGAAGAATCTGAGGCTGTGACATTACAACTAGTCTGATTTCAGTCGTTTCTACATGAATGATAAGAAACTAAAACACTCTAAAAAATGGTACTAAGCGTCAAACTTAAATATCTCTTTAAGATTGTTGATTGCTCTCTGCACCATTTTCTTTCTTTTTTAAAGTCCTCTTTCAAATAAGATTGACTTGTTAGACCTCTAAACTAATCATTTAAGTTAATAATTAAAATAGACAAGTTTTCATGCTTTCCCAGTTCCAGTAACAATATTACCTTCACTATAAAAGGTAGAGACGATACGTTCTAGAATACAATTGTTTATGCATGGAATTTCAAAGTTATTTTGCACAGTATTCAGGTATTGAGAGCTTACAAAATACATGCAATATAGCTTCTCACAACATGCTTTGAAAGATATTAAAGAAATGTACTTGCTAGCTTGTTAGCATATGGCAGTATGGGATAGAGTCTAAGTCATATAGTCAGATAGTTCTTTAAGCTTCTTCAAAATGACTTTGGAGGTACAGCCATATTTTTCACCAACTAGGGCCTAAGTCCGGGCTGCTGGGTCGTACCTTCCCCTTTCTACTTATTATGAGTGTTTTTTCTTCCTTATTCAAAGTAGGAAAACTGTGTGGTCTGGTGGTGCAATTGGAAAATAAAAATTTAAAGAGTGCAACTCTTCTCCAAGATCGCAATCACATGATTATGAGCAAAATGCTCGTGTTTTGATTGTATAAGGGGAAATTTGAAGGATTTGCAATACAATCTCTGAATGTTTAAAAAAAGATCCAACTTAATAGGTTTTATGATGATATGTTTATACCTTTCAACTTATTGAAGGGCATTTTAATGCGGTGATATTTCGAAATATTTGACTGCTTGCTAGGGCTGGTAGGCCAATTGCTCCCTAGCTTTATGCTGTGTTTTCAGCCTAGTCATTGACATAGCCATGCATGGGTGGAGTAAAGGGTAAGGGGGAAGGGGGGGGGGGGGTATCGGGACCGCCACTTCAAACAAAAAAACCTTATCAAGTTCTCCTGAGCACTACGTTCTGGACGTTTACATCAAAAATCACGGTCAAACCCCTTCCCCTTCTTAATATTTGGAGGTTGAATACACCATTTGATCTCATTCGTACGGTAATTAATCTTATAAGCGTTAAATTGCTAACAGTATTTGTCTCAAATATCAAACTTACTCCTCTGAACAACTCCATCGACTAAAACCACCGGCTTACGTGGCACCAGCAAGCGGACCTTCTCCATTGATGCCTCCAGCGTATCCGCCATGTTATGCAATCAAAATGTAACGTCCTATTAGTTCCAGTGCAGTGTACTTCCTGCACCAGTAATCGGCTATGCGAAAAATATCGTATCACATTTATTCTCTGAGATGGAACGACCACCTGTATGGGATGGAAAAGAATGGTAGGTTTTCATTGCAGTAATCTGTAATTACATCCTTTAACGGTGTATAGTGCAACCATGCCATTTTGCTACGCCAAATTACTGGTGGTTCTGAAGGTAATAGTTATGAAGGTTACCGTTACCGTTTCATTATTGATTGCGAGAACTTGATCTGTGATGTTATCAATAATACATATATGTCCATGTGTTATGTCCGGCAAATGAATGATCAATTACATCACAGACATCTCGTAATTAATAAGGAAAATTGGAAACCGGAAGTGACGTTCCTAGCACGGTGGAGTTCACTTTTAAATATATTTATGGGACAATACCTTTCCTTTAACATGGCCGCCGAGAGCCAATGCGGGCGGGGTATCTTGAACACACGAACACCTTTAATAAGTCAAAAGTTGATTACACAGACTGAAAAGGTTATCTTTTGAACGCGCATCACTTTTCTTATTTTTTACGGGCCATATACGACCCCAACCTCCCAACCGCGTGCCTGAGGGCAACGCACCCCTTAGCCCCTTTGCGGTATTTATAATTAATAATGATCATAGTATAAGTTATAATATGATATGTAAGTTGTCAAATTTCAGCATGGATCCAGTACTTTACTTAGTATGCAAAGCAATAGCATAATACTCATAGCAAAAGAACAATTTCCCCGCGCTTCTGTTTGCAATTTCGAGAAACTCGTTATGAAAGTTTTCCTTGAACTAAAATACTAGTTTTGTTCCTTTTGATTGCGATCTGAGCCAAAATAATTCAACCCTGTGTTTTTTTTTTCTTTCTAGGGAACTTTGAAACCTCATTCAATATTTTTACAACTTTTTTCTCTCAAATTTTCTTCAGGTGGTATATAATATAGATTTACTTGATTGGATTCTGTTTTTCTACTTTCTAATATATCCAATTATTTGTAATCCTTCAAATCTCAGGAAAACTTGCAATAAGATATATGAAGATGTGATCACTGTGATGTCATAACTAGTCTGATTTTAGTCGTTCCTACATTTATGAGACATAAACTTTAATAGCTCCTTAACAGATACATAGTGAAGTAGTTTCTTCGTAACCAATCTGTTTTTTATCAATCTTTTAGCATATAAGATGAACATGCCTGACCACCAGGGCGGATTAACACATGATGGAACATTGCAATAAGATAAAGAGCAGAGGAGTTTTTGAGTAATATAAGCGTGTGATCGTTGTGATGTCATAAGTAGTTTGATTTTAGTCGTTTCTATAGTTATGCTACGATGCATAAACTTGAATAGCTACTTAACGGATAAATATTGAAGTAGTTTCTTCGTGACCAATCTTGTTATTTATTAATCTTTTATCATATAAGATAAACATACAGGCTGACCACCAGGGCCGGATTAATACATGATGAAAACTTGCAACAAGATAAAAGAGTTTTAGGGAATATGAGCATGAGCATGTGATCAATGTGATGTCATAACTAAGTCTGATTTTAATCGTTCCTACAGTTGTGAGACAAAACTTTAATAGCTCCTTAACCGATAAATATTGAAGTAGTTTCTTTGTAAACAATCTATTTTTTGTTAATTTTTTATCATATAAGATGGACATGCCTAACCAACGGGCTGAAATAAACTTGACATGATGAAAACTTTTAAAAGGATAAAGAGTTTTTGAGGAATATGAGCATGTGATCGTTGTAATGTCATAAGTAGTCTGATCTTAGTCGTCAGAACATGAACTTTAATAGCTCCTTAATGGATAAGTTTTGAAATTTCTTCGTGACCATTCAGTTTTTGTAAATCTTTTATCATATAAGATGAATTGGATTTCTTGCTAAGTATATGGGTATAGCAATGATACGTACAGTGTAAGTTCGTTTAAAAAACAGACGTTTTACAAGTTTAAAATGAAACATTGCAATTTTTTTCAATTTTTTTCTTTTCATATATCAAAGTGAGGCCCTATTTGATTCGAGGCACTGAACTAATGCTTGGTTAACTTGTGCTTAAACCCGGTATAGCGCTGACCACTGAACTATCTTCGAAAGATGATGACACTGTCACTGCAGATAAAAAATGCTTAAGAAGACAATTCTACTCGTTTCTTCACGATAATTACCGATATAGATAGAACTGTACCAGTGGTGTAGAGCTAAAGTGTGAGCCCTGGGAGGGGGCCTTCTACCGAATGTTTAAAGTTATCGACATGCAACCCTAATCCTAAAGCATAACCCTAAAGCATAACCCTAAACCTAATCCAAAAACCTAATCCTAAAACTAATCCTAAAACCTAATTTTAAAACCTAATCTAAAGCCTAACCCTAAAACTGTATCCTAAAGCCTAATCCTAAACCTTAATCCTAAAGCCTAACTTTAAAACCTAATTCTAATCTGAAACCTAATCCCAAAACCTAATGATAAAACCTAATCCTAAGCCTAACCTAAAAATGAGGATCTACACACTGAAGAGCACAAGTTTTGATCGGAAAGCCAAAACGTAAAAAGTATTCCTCTGTTTTAAACAATTTGGCTTAGTTTCTACTTAAAAGACCAAAATCTAAAAAAGGAAATAGCTAAAAAAAAAACCCATTAATACAACGGAATAAAACCAAAATTAAAAAAAAAGAAGCAAATATCCTTTTATAGAAATTTACCGCTATACTAGGATTTTACTGCAAATTCGAAGAACTCGAACGAAGCACACGATTTAGAGTAATTCATACGATACATACGAAGCATACGATTTGGAGTTGATAACAGACCTCCGTGGTGTAGTGGTTGGTGCTTTGTCCTCTCACCCGCACGTCCCGGATTCGTATCCCGGTGGGTCAGTGCAACCAGTGAGTTAACAACTGGTTAACAAAGGCCGTGGCCGTCTTGATATAATGTCCAGCACTGGATGATCTCGGGACGTAAAACTTTACTATGCTATGCTAATATCTGAATACACCAGCACTGAAACTTGATGCAAAACAAGATATATCCTCTACCCTATGGTTTCTATAGCTTTCAATCATACATTTTAACAAATACCACTTTTTAAAGTCTTGCGATCTGAAAAGTTTAACATGCACTGAAAACTATGCCATAACAGTCCTTTTCAGCCATTAGATTTTCTCTCGAAGAATGGAGCAAATAATCTAAAATATATTACAGAAGATCTTACCTGAACGCTATCGAAAAAACCGTGTATTAAAACGTTTATATTCAAGAAGCAATGCATGAAGAACGCGTACGAAATTGCTTGCTGTGGATATGTATCAAGCAGCCAAGAGAACTCACCAACAAATGCGTCGCAAAGAAGACATGGTCTATCGCACACCTTGAATTTCCTTTATTGTTAAGATAAGATAAAAAGGCAAGATAAGCAGTCTTTCCATTACAAACAGAAGATCCCTTAGTTGTGTTTCAGCGAAGGGTATCATCTTTACATTTGACGAATATTGCGAGAAGATTTTAAGTGCATGCATTTTTTCATCTATCGGTTCATCCTTTTTTCATGTAAGGTAGTCCAGAATACTGTACATCTCAAGGCCCACGGGCGAAATTATTTACATTTTATCAGTTAGTCTTCCAATTTACAATCAAATGTAGCAATGCTCTTACAAAAAGGGGGCGACGCCAGGAGGGGGGGGGAATAACCCCGTCGGAGACTTCTAGTACACTATAGGGCAATTTTTCATCTGTCCAGCTGTCGGTGAACAATATCTAAATATTGCTACAGTAATTTTGGTCCAAAGAGTTAACCTCCTCCCCATCGGGAAGGGTATCCCCTAATGGCTAGAATACATTTTTTTGCTTGAATTATATCCCTTTAAATAGCAAGAAGTTGCACATATATCAACAATTGAGAAGTTGAAAACCTAAAAAAAACCTAAAACCTATAAAGTTTGATTTCAATAATATTCTGATAATGTTTAACTATAGTAATTAAATCCATACTCGAGCCTTAAAAGGTCATGAGACCGGTGCTTATCTCGATTTCCTTGCAGATAGGAGCAAATAAATGTCATGGATAGGATGGATTCAAGTGTCATGCTCAAGTGCACAATAGGCACAATGCAGTTAGTGTTTGCGACGGAAGTCCGGCGGACCCGGTACCTTTCGCATGCGAGCATGAGTCTGATTTCTTAACCACTGAGCCACATAAGGGGAAATTTTTAGATATTGTTAGTCAACATTATGAGCTTTTACTGTAAACCAGCATCATAAATGATATCTATTATATTACAGTAAATAGTTTTTCACAACTGTAGTGAGCTGTGAAATAGACCATCTTTGAAGCTATGTCAGAATTATTTCACAGTCAGAAAGTGGGGGCCAAAACCATAACAAGTTTTTTTCATCTCGCTGCCTTTCAATTTTCTTGTACAGACGTCCCTGGTGACAACAGATTTTCCCGTAAACAACAGAATCCACTACGTCTTTAACAAGAATAGAACAATATGTTTACAACAATAGGAAATACATTAAAAAGAATGAAACAGTAAATGCTTTAATACCCGCAGTGGAGGAGATCTAAACAACTGAACAAAGTATAAGCTTATCAGGGTCAGGCCACCCTCAAACATAAAATAAAATTGAAAAAATTATGAAAAGGGGGAACTTAGTTTGAATTACAATGTACAATTTTTTTTTTTTAAATAACGTAAATAAGCATGTATCATTCTAATATGCCCCCCTCTCCTGACACTACCCCTCCCATAATTTGTTCTTGGTTTGTTTTTCACTATATGCCAAATAGCTCGGTACAAAGTCTTCCTCATATTTTATGTTTACTTCACAACATCTGAACATAGGCTTTTTCTATAGGTTACAGTTTGTGGGGAAAAGACGAAAATCCTGAACGGCTAAGGTCGTTGGAAACTGTAGTAAAAACGCTGGTATTACATGCTTTATTAACAGCTGAGAAATCTGAAACCATGACGCCTGTTGTGATTAAAGTTTCACTAAACATAATGGGTGCTACTAAAACGAATGACAACTTACTTGTATATAGCGAATGGCAATACGTTTTCTATGCACACAAAAAAAAAATGGAATTACTAAACCGAATGACAGCGAGGGTCAAAACGAATAACAACTTAAGCTAACCTAAACCTAACCCTATTTTGTCATTCGTTTTCGTTTGTATTATAAAACTCAATTTGTCAGTCGCTTTGCAAAACGAATGAACTGTCATTCGGATTCTTCGGACTGTTTTGTAATGTACAGTATATTGTCATTCGTTCTAGTCTTACCCATAATTTTTTTGCGCTGAGAACAAAATAAAAGTTGTATCGAATCGTGATGGTTCTGCAACTAAGCATTATGCAGTCAAGTGTTTAACACATGTTAAAGGTCTATGGACATAATCTGCACACGTAACAAATTTTATATGGGTTGAAAAAGTATTCTTGTAAACGCACTTTTACTTTTTGAATATGGCTGCTCAAAGTTTGATCAGGCTTTAATTCATGCGAACTTTGTGACTGGGCGTAAAGCTCAAAATCTTTACACGTAATTCTTTCAATTTCATTTCCTTATTCTTCATATCTTAGTATACTGAAGATGTTTTTAACGTCTAAACTAGACTTCCATTTGACAAAATCTTTGGTTAGAATTTGTTGCATAACTTCACTGAAAGAATTATGAGATTTAAAAAACAAAGGATTTGCAAAAGAAAATAACAAGGTTGTCTTGTAATACATCGCAAAAGTTGCATACAATTGATGCCTTAGAAAGGTTGATTTAAAATGCCAAAGGTTTATTCGGAAGATTCATGCATAAGCTTTCGATTATGATGCTTTTAAAATAATTAACATTCAGTTGTTTGCAAAATAGTCTCTGTATTCTGGTATTTAAAGCATGGAAGTAAATTGAATGCAGCTGGTCATAATTTGAAATTATTTTTCAATATGTCAAATTTATGATGATGAATG
>JAIGNY010001569.1:497500-607500 GCA_020152595.1 Chiridota heheva | reverse complement strand
TATATATATATATATATTTATATATATATATATATAATTATAAATATATATATATATATATAATATATATATATATATATATATATATATATATATATATATATATATATATATATATATATATATATATATATATATATATATATATATATATATACATATATACATATTATATATATGTATATATTTTGAGGAATCTGAGGCTGTGACTTAACAGCTAGTCTGATTTCAGACGTTTCTACATAAATGCTACCAAACTTTAAACTTGAATATCTCCTTAACGGAATAAGATTTTGCAATGCTTTTTTCACCATTTTGTTTCTTTTGAAGTCCTCTTTCATATAAGATGGACTTTCTGACCACTGAACTAATCCCTTAAGCAATTTAACTACAAAATGTTATTATTTCCCCAAAGAGTTCGTTAATGAATACATGAGCTATGGGAGGGGGAAGGGGGTATCTTAATTTGAAGTTTGAAACTATCAGCTCCCCTCCCCCTGAAAAAATCCTTCGTACGCCTTTGATTAAAATGACATTTTGGAATAAATTCGAATATTTCAAATTGTTGTTAGTGTAGTGACAAGTCCATTGGACGGTTTTGTTTAATTTGTCCAACCATGTTTTTTGATGTCAACGTCTAAAAAGCGCAGGGTAAAGTGACTTTAAGGCAAAGCGGCGCCCCTAATAATTAGTGGAACATGTGATATCACCCGACCTCATTGAACTCTCCGCCTCTGCTTTAAGGTTATAAATACCTCCTCTCCCCCTTGAATACCTAACTGGTTAGGTAGCCAACCGTGCAGTAGTACGCATTAGTAACCATCTATACGCGCTTAATGTTGCCGGTAACATTCACGATCAAGGCTAATTAAGAATCATGATAGCAGGTCCTTAAATCCCATCCACGAAGTAGAGCAATAGGTTTCGAGGAGAAGAGACCCCAAAGGGATTCAAAAGGGAGAGGGGGGAGGGGGGGAAGGGGGGTCAGAGACGAAAAATTCGGGGGCAGGGGGAAACTGGCTTTCTTAATTTTTCGGGAAATCTCCTTGATTTTTTAAGAAATCTCTTTCAATTTTTGTAAAAGTACAATAATTTTGCTTCGATTTTCGTCATTTCCGTGAAAATTGCTACAATTTTCGGGCAATTTTCTTCATTCTCGGAAATTATTTTCTTTAATATTTGAGAAGTTATCTCCAATTTTCGGAAGAATTCCCTCATTTCTTTCCAAATTTCCTTCATTTTCATAAAAAATTGCTGAAATTTCGTGCAATTTTCTTCATTTTCCGGGAATTTTTCTTCAATTTTTGAGAGTTTTTTTTCAATTTTCAGAAACTTTGAGGTATATAGTATACACGTATACAAATTTTGGTTTTCGCTCGCGTTTTACTGATAATTGTAATTGTTTACTTGCAAGGTTGATCAATAAATTGTCAGATTCAGGTCCTCGAAACACAAACTCACACCGACAATCAGACTTTTGAATCAGATCTTTTTAAGCAGACTTTTCAACCAGATATTTTTCAAGTAGACTTTTCAACCAGACTTTTAATGAAAAAGAAAAACTATCGCTGTTTTCGACTAGACCAGAATTCCAGGTAAGTTGTTATTTATATTTTACCAGGCTTAAGTCAGTTGGCAAATCAGTCACCGGAAGACATACGAGATTTAGCATCAGTGTTGTGCAGCGACCCTGGAAATCCGGCTCCTGTTAGATACCAAGTGTTTAAGTTCTTGAGTGTTCCAGTCCAATAAGAACTTGTGTTTAATTAATAACTATTTATTAATCATTGTTATTTGATTAATCATTTTTATTGGTTAGAATTAGGAGTAGGTAGGGTTAGAGTAACTTAGGGTATATTGGGACATTGGGACCGTAACACTTGGGAAATTTTAAGATTTTCTAATGAGAAGGATAAGTTTATTTTCAAGTTGGAGCAGGTTCAGCGAAGAGCCACTAGGTTGCAAATTCTTGGTTTGACTACGCTTGAGTCGAGAAGAGTACGTGGCGATATGATTCAGGTTTTTAAGTTCCTTTCTAATAGTGATGTTTTGACTTCCTGTAGTTTCTTGCATGTTTCAATTCTGTTCACTTAAGTATCTCTTATCAAACCCTTACGGTGAACTTTTCATGATCCTTTATACCTAGCAAGCTCCACATGACACCCACTACATTTAAAACAACGCAAGAACTTCTTCTTTTTCGAACAGCCTGCAAAATCTCAAAGACATCCACACTGGCCAATTACGCCTACAGACTTTCTTTAATGGGACAAATCTATTTACACCCTCCAAACCTATAGTTCGGAAAACATCCCATGCTTTTTAGAAGGATCCGTCTAATTCACTTAACAAAGAAGTCCAATCGAATAGCAAATTTTCCTGAAGTGCAGCAAAGTCAGCATTCTTAAAATCTTAAACCGGTTTATTAGCTGAAGAAACCTTTGTGAAGCAATACAAATCAAAATTAATGAGGTTATGATCGATTCACTACACCCTACCTTACTGCTACTTAGCACATTTCTAACTTTCTTCACTACTGAAAATCAAATCCTGACAATTTCTACCACGCGTGGGAAACAACACATGCTGGGTGAAAAAGCAGTCAGATACAGCTTCCAGAAGATCTTTACCATGTGGACCGCTAGTACAAACATTCCAACCAATGTCTGGAAAATTACAGTCGCTAAAAACAATAACCCTACTAGAAGCATTTTCCTGAAGCACTTTCGAAAATTGAGAGATTTGGGGATCGAAATACTTGGTATTTAATAACAGTTAGCCCTTGGAAATCGTGAGACCTCCACCACTAGCACCAGTCAACAGTTTGACAGACACCGGAAATCATTTTCCATAGAAAAGAAACGGTGGTCGGTAGTACCCGTATTTTTGCTATCATATTATAAGGTATAGTGAATTTAATATGTGATATGAAAACTTCTGTATTTTTTACACCTCAGGTTGATAGGCTTGGCCAAGTACTGATCTCTTTTTTTCTTAAAGCTTTCGCGCAACTAGTATATATGTGTAGCAGTGATTTACCGCCTCGACAGTATTTACGTGCAGTCATGGCAATTGTTCATTTGACGTACTGTAATTGTAACGTTAGGCCCAGTGTAGCTATGGAATCATTTACCATCGTTTGGCCGTAATTTTTTTTCACTTTAGCTCGTTTCTGTATACTGACAACATTGTGTGATTGCTGTTGTTGACTGATCTGCGGCCACTGTACATGCCACACTGCACCAGGCAAATCGGTCGGTTTGGGGAAAATGGGGAAAATGCGGATGCCGCAAACAAGTCTACCTAGATCAATTTTCATGTTATATTCACTTTGTTTAATTTTAAAAACAATAAAAAGTAAGATTTACTGAAGAAAAAAGTTATTCTAAACAAATACTTAGATTAGGGTTAAGGTTAGGTTTCTAAGTTTATTGTTCACTGGTTTTGCTTTCAAATTGTTTTTGAGGAAACAAATCTCGACTTGATTGGTTCATGAGAGATAGTTTACATTTAACTAGGAAAGGTGTTTATGTTCTTGCTAGGGGTGTCAATAGAGCAATTAAGGATCTGAGTCCTTTAAACTAGTCACAAGGGAATGGGGTGAAAGTTTAAAAACATCTGTCGGGTATGTTTCTGGGAATAGGGATTGTTCTAGTGGTAGATTTAAGGTTATGTTTTCAAATGTTCGTAGCATTTTGAATACGCATGATGAGCTTCTGACTGAAGTTTCAATTAGTAGACCTGATATAATTGGTAATGAGTTGGATTTATAGTGAAATTAGTGATTCAGAGTTACATATTCCAGGGTACTCAGTTTTCAGGCAAGACAGATTAGATACTCTCAATGGTAGAGGAGGTGGCATTTTATTGTTTGTAAAAGATAGTTTTTATTGTATAGATAGGACTGCTCAGTTTTCTTTCGCTTTTTCAAATTGCCTATGGTGTGAGGTTATTGTTGGCGATGTTGGAATTTAGTGGTTATTGGTGTTGTGTATAGATCACCAAATTTTAGTCTGAGAACAATCAGAAATTGCTTGAAAATCAGAAAAACCACATGGTAAAGATTTTCTGGAAGCTGTATCTGACTGCTTTTTCACCCAGCCTGTGTTGTTTCCCACGCATGGTAGTAATTGTCTTGATTTGATTTTCAGTAGTGAAGAAAGTATGGTTAGAAATGTGCTAAGTAGCAGTAAGGTTGGGTGTAGTGATTATGACCTCATTAGCTTTGATCTGTATTGTTTCCCAAAGGTTTCTCGAGCTAATAGACTGGTTTTAGATTATAAGAATGCTGCACTTCAGGATAATTTGTCATTCGATTGGACTTCTTTGCTCTGGACTTAGATCCTTCGAACTATAGTTTTGGAGGGCGTAAATAGGTTTGTCCCATTAAAGAAAGTCTGTAGGCGTTATCGGCCAGTGTGGATGTCTCGGGAGGTTTTGCAGGTTGTTTGGAAAAAGAAGAAGTTCTGGCAATATTATAAACACAGTGGGTGTCATGTGGAGCTTGCTAGGTATAAGGATCATGAAAAGTTCACAAAGTTCATGAAGGGTTTGATAAGGGATACTAAAGTGCTTTTTGAAAAACATTTGACCAAAGAGGTTAAAATTAATCCAAAGTCGTTTCATTCTTATGTTTGCTCAAGGCAAAAAACCAGAGGTTGTTGGTCCTCTCAGGGTAATGATGGTGTTACTATCAATAGTGGTAAGGATATGGCTGAGGTTTTGAATGACTACTTTGTGTCTGTTTTTACTAAGGAGTCCTCTGCTGATGATGTTGTGGTTTATCTTAGTGTGCAATCTTATGTGCACTCTCCAGTATCCATTAAGAATGTTGATTTTTCAGTTGATGTTGTGTCTAAGAAGTTGAAAGGTTTGAACTCAAATAAAGCACCTGGTCCAGATGGTATACATCCTGCTGTCTTACGTGAGTGTTCTAATGTTCTTTCTGTTCCCCTGAGTATTATCTTTTCAAAGTGCTTTGATGTTGGTGTTGTTCCTAGTGATTGAAGAATTGCTATTGTCACTCCCATTTTCAAAAAGGGTGACCACACTTTGCCTTGTAACTATAGGCCAGTGAGTCTTACTAGTGTTGTGTGCAAGGTCCTAGAGTCCATTGTTAAGGATGTTGTACTACATCATTTACTGGTCAATGGTTTGTTGAATTTGTCCTAGCATGGGCTCTTACCTGAGAGGTCTTGTGTTTCTAATTTATTGGAGTTTCTTGATGATGTTACTAAACTAGTTGATTCTGATATAGTGTGGATGTTATCTATTTAGATTTCCAAAATGCATTTGATAAGATTCCATTGGGCAGGCTTATATGAAAACAAGGGTGTTTGGTGTAAAGGGAAAGTGTGCCATGTGGATATATTCTTGGTTAGTTAACAGGTCACAAAGAGTTGTTGTTAATGGTGAAGTACTGTATCTCCATGGAAGAAGGTTACAAGTGGTGTTCCTCAGGGTTCTGTATTGGGTCTGCTTCTTTTCTTAATCTTCATTAATGATATTTATGTTTCCCTTGGCTCTAGGTTTTGTAAATTTGCTGATGACACTAAGCTGTACAGGATTGTTGATGATGCTAGGGATTTTCTACTTTTGCAAACGGATCTGGGCAAGTTAGTTTCTTGGTCCCAAACATGGCAGATGTCATTCAATGTTGATAAATGCAAAGTTACTCATTTTGGTCAGAACAATTTGGCTTTTGGTTGCTGCATGAATGGTTCAAATCTTGGTGGTGTTGATCAAGAAAGCGATCTAGGTGTTGTCATTACTAACAATCTGAAGCCTTCTAAACAGTGTGCTTTAGCAGCTGCAAGGGCAAATAGGATGCTTGGTTTGATTAGAAGAAATTTTTGTTTTCTTGGTAGAGAGGTTCTTAATTTGTATAAGCAGTTAGTCAGACCTCACCTTGAGTATGCTATTCAGGCTTGCAGTCCCTTTTATGAGAAGGATAAGTTCATTTTGGAGCAGGTTTAGTGAAGAGCCACTAGACTTATTCCTGAAGTAAGGGATCTCTCATATGAATCTAGGTTGCGAATTTTTGGTTTGACCACGCTTGAGTTGAGAAGAGTACTGTATGTGGTGATATGATTCAGGTTTTTAAGTTTCTATGTGGTAGGATGCTTTGACTTCCTGTTATTTATTGCATATTTCAGCTAATCCTCATGTGACACATGGTAACAGTTTGAAGTTTACCAAAGAGTTCTCAGGGATAGATATTCAGTGTTTTAGCTTTTCACAAAGAGTTGTTAATGAGTGGAATGGTTTGCCTGAGTGGGTAGTTAGCTCAAATTCTGTTCACAATTTTAAAGTGAACATTGCGTTAATAAATTCTTAATAAACTCTGGGCGTCTTTGATTTTTTTTTTGTGGTGGTGGTGGTGTTAGTTTGGGCTTTTTATGAGGTGACTATCCCTTCTTAGTCCGTAATCTTCTTACTGTATGTTATGTTTAAAATATTAAAGATAGACCTGTTTGCGGCATTCGCATTCTTCTTAAATTTCCATGATTCTTTGCACTGCACCAGTATGTCAAAAAGTACATTACCTATGATACCTATGATGTTTCCTGGATGAAAGGCTAGTAGCTTGAGATTCCAGAACTAGAAGTGTCAAGTAAATCATGATTCTTGATTACACCAGTGCTTATGCAGCCTGTTCTTTTAACAAATTTAGATTACATGCTTCCACGACCTCTTTAGGTAAATTATTCCATAACTTGCAAATCCGATTGGAGAAAAAATTATGTCAAATGCTGGTAAATGAATGTGATTGAAGAATTTTCCTGTTTTTTAAACCTCTTGTTTTAGTATTATTATGAATAGGTAATAAATTTGCAACTCTTGAATCATATATATGTGAGACCATCTTATGTAATCAGCTGAGCCACTCTGGGGTGTATCAATGAAATTGTAAAAAATCCTATCGCAAGTGTGGAGCCGCTCTGGGGTGTATTTAAGATCATGAAATGACAAGTGTGATTAAGCCGTGGAGCCGCTTGGGGGTGTATTGATAAGATTATGAAATGACAGGCTTGGAGCCATGGAGCCGCAACTGAGGTGCATGCATATTATGAAATGCCAATCCGTGGTGTATTTATAATCATATTACTAATACACTTGTCAATTGTGTGACTCACCCCTACACCCCTGGACAAGGTGAATCATTGCACCATTGTTGTAGGTGGAGTAGACAAAACATGTACATTGATGCACCCCTCAGGTCACTTAGGTGATGTGACATTTTTTGTGAAATGACTTACCCAAAACCAATCACCTCTGTACAAAGTCAATGGGTCTGAGGTAAATTTACCCACCCCAGAGTCACTCTGGTGACTGACAATTTGGTACAATGACGCACATGTGACACACTATTTCATATGTCAATGACTCACCTTGGACTGACATTGCCGGGGAAGTAGGGGTGAGTTATACAACTGACAAGTGCGTAACTTGTAAGAATGTCAGTAGCATTGATTGATTGAATCTATTTATGTACTGTGAGGTAAAATTTACATGCACAAATATACATAATGATGTATTAAAAAAATAGCACTCATGAACATAATATATTACAGATGTTAAACAAAGACTAATAGGGCTACTACTCCCAGGCTTATGCAATATTGCACAAGTGACACAAAGTATCTGCATGATGAAAAAGAAAGCACTAAAAGTTTAACTCAACTGGGGAGAAACTTATTTCCACAAAGTTCCTTATCATATTAGATAAAGTAGCAAATTGGCACTGGAAACTGGATATAAAATTCAACAATGAAAACAGTAAAACATGCTTAAAATGAAACAATGTAATTAAATCTAAGAGGAGAAGAGTATGAGATGGTATTAAGGGGCATAAAAAATGCAAAACTAATACAAAAATGGAGCATACAAATGAAAATAGATGAAATAAGAATGAAAGATTTTAAACAAAAACAGTAAAAAAGTGAGCCCAAATAAGATACTGTACAAACCCTAAACCTGACAAATGAATAAAATGGCAGATTGAAAATGCAAGACTAATACAAAAAAGAACCATAGATATGGAAAAAAGATATAAAAAGATATAGAATTCATTAGAAACAGTAAAGACGTGAGCCCAAATAAGGTACCAACCCTAAATCGAACAAATGACTATAATGGCAACATTGAAAAGAGTAAATAAAGAACACTAAAAGACTTACCTTACCGCTCTCCTCTCCTGACTGTGGAGATTGGGGCTTCATTAAGAAGCTTCTTCCATTTCTTTGTGTCTCTAGCACTGCTGTTGCCTCCCTCTAACTCTTCCATTTAAGCACCTTTTTTTCTTTCTCCACTATCGTTCTCCAGGTTACTTTAGGCTGTCCTCTTTCACTACTTTCCCCACTCTGTTCAACCTGAGCATTAATGACATCGCAGACAACCTTGGCCCCAACATCAACCATGCCCTTTATGTGGATGACTTCACCATCTTCTACTCCTCCCCTAGCTTTCCTCTTGTCGAAAATAGACTCCAACTCAGCCTCAACCAGCTGCAAGTCTGGTGCAATAATGGTTTTAAACTCTCTAAAGACACAGTCTGCATGCACTTCTGTCATTTCAACAACCTCCACCCCAACCCGAACCTTGTGCTCAATGGCAATCGCATTCCTAAAGTTGAACACACAAAGTTCCTGGATTTAATTCTAGACCCCAAGCTCTCCTACAAGCAACACATCACCAACTTGAAACAGAAATGCAACAGCGCCCTCAACATTCTCTGCCTCCTCTCCAACACTACTTGGGGTGTGAACCGCCATGCTCTCCTCAAAATCGTCAGGCTCACCATGTATGCCAAGCTTGACTACAGCAATATTGTCTACTGTGTCGCTCACAACTCATACCTCAACCACATCACTACCATCCAAAATGAAGCCCTCAGGCTTTGTCTGGGTGCCTACAGGACCTCCCCAATCACCAGCCTTCACATTGAAGCCAACGAACCCCCCTTTCTACTTAGGTGTAGAAAGCTTAGCCTTTCCTATGCTTTTAGAGTCCTCACCAGAACCCTGATAAACAATTGCATTAGGTATCCCAATTTCTCCACCTCTTTGATAGGACTAAAACCCTATCCCTTCCCTTTAGCTTACACATTAAATCAGACCTCCATCTCGGCATCAATCCCACCACTCTTGGCACCTTCTTCTGGCCCACTTTTCCTCCTTGGGCCACCCTCTCCCTTTTATTCACCTGGGTCTCTCCACTCATCACAAAACCCAAACCCACTCTTACCTCTTCATCAATCTCCACAACCAAATTAAAGACACAACTCTCAAACTACACCTCCATCTATACTGATGGCTCCAAGGAAGGCGACAAGACAGCTGCTGCTGCCGTCATCCAAGACGTCACCCTCGGTAGCAGACTGCCCGACTACTCGTCCATCTTTTCAGCGGAGGCAAAGGCCATCCTCCTCGCCTTCAGCTTTATTGAGTACTCTCCGCTCAGCCACTTTGCCATCTTCTCCGACTCCAGGGCAGTTCTTACTTCTTTACTCAATCTTAAATGGGATAACTTCACATCCTACCTTCTCCGGAGGGAACTCCTTTCGCCCACCCTCTGCAGGAAAAGTATTATTTTCTTCTGGATACCCAGCCATGTTGGCATCCCTGGCAATGACAGGCCTGATGCAGCTGCTAAGCTTGCCCTCAACCTCCCCTCTACCCCAATTTCCTAAACTCTTTCTGACATCAGACCGCTTATCTCTTCCCTTGTTCGTGACCGGTGGCAAACCTCATGGGACTCCCAAATTGATAACAAACTCCCCATTATCCAACCCACTATTCCGATCAAACCCACCATCTCTCTCGTGTCAACAACATTCATATTACCCGTCTTAGAATAGGTTACATCCACCTCATTCACTCCCACCTCCTTATTGGCTACCCCCAACCCCTCTGCAACAATTGCCATTGCAGTCTCACAGTCCATCACGTTCTCCTTGCTTGCCTCCTGTACAACCTTCCCAGAGCTTCCTTTGCTCCCCACAACTCAATTGCCGAGTTCTTCCGAAAAACCCCTCCGGATAAAATTATTTTCTTCCTTGATCATGCTTCCCACTACAACCATATTTAGTCCTCCTCTTCTACCCCCACCACCCCTCCTCCTCCCCCCACCCACATTCCTCCATCTTTAGACAGTGATGTGCCGAGGCACACAAACTTATTTACATCCTCAAGCTCATTGTTTGATACTGTTATTGCTGTGTCACACTGTTATTGTTTATCATTATCTCCTTTTCAATAATTTTCAGTCCCAGGAAAGATTCAATTTCATGAAGTTAAGATGTTTTAGTTCGTAGGTTCTCCCTTTTGCTTGAAATTCAAGCGATATCATCAGCATAATCTAAATCTTCCAGTGTTGTAAACATGTTCCATCTTATTCCTAGTCTATAATTGTCCGTAGATGCAGTCTAACGTGAGGATGAGGAGGAATCCAGACATTGCACATCCTTGTCTGTCTGCAGTGATAATATTGAACCAGTCAGATAATTTACCATCAAAATCTACAGCGCTTTCACTATCTTCATACCAATCATATATTATGTTGATGTATTTTTGTGGGATTCCGTATCTTTTTATATTTTTAATATTTCTGTTAACACTGTCGAATGCCATTGTAAAATCAACAAAGTTTAGATAATGTGGTGCTCTTCATACTATGCTTTGCTCAATTGTTTCTTAAAGTGAATATCTGTTCTGTTGTTCCTCTCCCACTTCTACAACTGGCTTGTTCCACCTCAGCTTTTCATCGACTGCATCTTTTATTCTATCAATGATTAGTCTACCAACGTTTTTGCTTCCAGTTGGGAAAAGTGACTCACTAAAGACAATGGAGTAAAAACCACCACAACCAAAATATTTTTAAAAGAAGATAAATGTTAAATGGCAAAATAGGGAATACAAAAAAAGCAATCCAAAGGACCATAAAATGGGGCAGTTAAGCTCAAAGAGAGAAAAAAAAACCTGTAAGATTAAGAAAAGTAAAATCGTTTTAATAAAACCTTCTTAGAGGCAGCCTCAGAGAAGAATTTCTTGCATTTTGATTAAAAGCACCTTTGGAGTGGATAACTTTAATATGAAAGAGGAAATGATTCCAGACTTTAATACCATTGTATATTCTTACAGATCCTTTTCTGGTAGAAGGAACCTCTCTTCCTCCTGTACCAGCTCTTTTTCTGAATCATCTAATTCTGCCACAAGATGTTTTCTAGATGGCTTTGATGTTTTTGTATTTCATTGGCTGATTGTTCCAAAATTTATCCAGCCTTCTCTTAAAGGCCTCAATACTTTGTGATTCAATAACGTCACATAGTAAATTGTTCCATAAATCCACCACCCGGAAAGAAAAGTGATTCTTTCTCATATTTAATCTTGGTCTTCTGTTGAGGTTATTCTGACTGTGCAGCCCACAAGTGAGCTTAATGATATCCCTATGGACTTCTCGATAACTGAGAGTAGGTAAATCCAATTTTCTTAAAGAAATATTCCCCATGTTTTTTCGTAACCTTTCCTAAGAAAGAGAAAATGTTTAGAAACAATTTAGTACAAAAATCATGTTGATATGTTATTCCTCGCAGGAGATATTTAAATTTTAAAGTTTACAAAAAATGTCAATAAATGAATAGGAAAAGGCTCAGTATAACATCACAGCAACGCATTCTCCCACAAAGTTGATGTATTTCATTAAAATCTATCATCGTTTTTTTATTAGTAAAACCTGCTAGAATAATAAATTGATGAAAGCTAGGTATTTATACATTGCCAAATATACCCTACTTTAATAACTTGTAGAAAATTGTTTCAAATTATACAAAAACAACCAATTAACAATAAAAGAAATACCTAAATTTGGAATTGAATTACCTCTATGACATCATCAAACACGAATTCATCATGCTGAACAAAAACTTTAAAATGCCATTGGGAAATCTTTAAAAATATATATCTCCATAACGAAATATGATATCAACCTTATTTTGTACTTAATTGGCTGTAAAAGTATGCTCTTTCAAATACAATTTTACATAGAAAAAACATGGAAATATTCCTTTAATCTCTCTTTATAAGATAGATATTCTAATCCAAGAATTTGTTTTGTTGCCTCTACATTGTACGTTTTCAATCATATCAGTGTTTTGTCAAAAATAGGTTCCCTACCCGTCGCTCTTTAAAACGTGTCTACAACCTTCTTTTTTTTTTAAATCAATTTTCACAACGTTTCTTTTGTTTCTATCACTACAAGTTTAATTTAAATGAATGCTAAGACAGTAAACTTTTCATTAATAAAAAGTCAAATTAAAAGAAAATATAGACGTAAATAATTTTTTTGTGCAAATTTTAGGCAAAATTAGGCCAATTTTTTTTTAGCTTGTATTTTTTTTTGTAAATAATGAAAATGGAAGATTTTTTTACATATTTAGATTGTTTGTGAAATTTCCGTTGCAATGATGCCAGTGTAAATTTGTTCTCCAAACAAAACATGCAAAAACAATTAAAGTAAACAATTTATAATTACCGCTGTAATTACTCGTGGAAAAACAAAGTCGCGCATCCGGTTTGATTTTCGAACCGGGGCCATTCACGTGAATTTCCTGAATGCTAACCTCTGCACTAGACTGGGTATGTCTTAGTGTGTAGATATGTTTTAATACTTAATCACACTATGAACAAAGAGGGGGTAGTTGCTGTTTGTGTTTTCAATTAAAAATAGGTGAAATAAGCTTTATGACATTTTTTTGCGAACAGTAGTTGTATTGCAATCAGAAACTATTATTTTTTGCCAAATTTTGGTCTCCAAAAAGGTTAAAAATCACGTTTATTTTGTTAAATTTTCTGCAATTTTTTTTCTTTCTCTCTATTTCAACCCATCTTTTTCTATTCGAGCTCTTTCATGTGATACCAGATTCACTTGCTGTGGGTTTATTTGACGAAGTAAAATAATTTTTTGAAAAGTGCATGTCGAGTTGGTTGTGCCACGACCGTGTGGGTAATGAAGGGTTAATATCCGTGGGTGTATAGAATCTGGTTCCGGGGACTTGTCAACTTTCAGGTTTTTTAATCACTTTAAGACAATTTCCTCATTTATTGTCAAAGTGTTTAATTCTGATCTACCCAATCAATGTCTGCAAAATTAAAGTCTACCACTTATATACAACATGTGACTAGTTTTTCTGCAATAGTTTTAAAGGAATTATTAATTTCCCATGTTAGTTTCCCATTTTCATCCTCTCCACAACTTTAACTTCTGTAATCTGATATCAGGAGTAATTTATCTGAGCGTTCCAGATCTATCTCAATGCATACAGTATGTATTCTTCCAAGTCCTTCTCAGTGAACATTTGTCTCCATCTTATGTTCCTGTCATCATATGCCAACATTCCTCTTCCTTCTCTATCCTGATTATTGCATGAAATCATTTGATAATTATCAATAGTATATTCAGCTAACACAGTTCTTTGGCTTCATTTCAGAAAGTGCTATCACTGCTTTTCTTCTGAATCACTCCAGCAAACGTTTAGCTCTTAAATTTGTTCTAAGTAGGAACCTGACCAACTTGTTTTGGGTTCAATGAAACCTGCATCAAAGGTATTTGGTAAAGCCTCTGATATTAGCACCATAATCAAGTGAGACTGGTAAGGCAGAGACAAATAATTCTTTCTCCTTACGGTAAAAGAAATCTTTTTTCTGTAAAGGAATTTCCGGCATGGCTTGATCCTTTAAATAATTTTATCAGTCATCAGTTTGCCTGATAAATCCTACTCCAGAGTTGCATCAAAGTACAGTACTTGACAATTTACTAACTTTGTATTACACTATGATCGCACATAAGTTTGGGGTTGAATTGTGCTTCAGATAATGTTTGGATCCAATAATACCGTATATTCTCAGTTTTGCCTAGATGTAATGACAACTTGTTGTGGTTGACTGAGGCTAAGTTTTGACTGAGTTTAACCTGAATGTGTGTTATCATACCTCCTGGAACAACTAGGGCAGAGCCATCTGCATATAAAAAGAGGTCAACTGACATTGACATACAGGGTGAAAAGTAATAGACCAAGTATTGACCCTTGTGAACCCCACAAATTACATCACAAACAACAGAATCCTTCAAGACACCCTAACAAATTTTATTCCTGTTTGAGACATAAGAATGAAACCAATTTTTAACAGCATTGTCAACCCCAACAGCAAAAAACTTACCAAGAAGAATAACATGGTTAACAGTGTCTAAAACCTTTTGTAGTTCTAAAAGTACCATGTCAGTAAACAATCTTTATCTATGTTTTTCTATATTGAATCAGTTACGTAGGAAAGAGCTGTGTCAGTGGAAGCGTACCCCTTCCTGAAGCCAGACTGATACTCATTAACAAGATTTAAGTGAAATAAATGTCTGAAACTGACATTGGACTGTCATTTGTCCCTTTTTGAAAATGGGAACTACCTACATGTAGCAATCTTGAAGTCAACTGGAACAACAAAACTGTGTTACATGGTTCATAATATGGGTTATAGGGTGTGCCATACCTGTGGAACCATCTTTCAGAAATCAGGCTGTTAAGCCATCACACCTAGTTTTGATACCCCAACAAAATTACAATGTCTTGTACAACTACTGTACATGTACATACTGACATGTAAAGCCTTTGGGCATAGCTCCTTTAAGCTGTAAACCTGTTTGACCTTATCTATATTAAAAGTATTTGAAGCAGTAGGCAAACTTTCAACTAGACTATCAGCAACACTGCAGAAGAACTTGTTCAGGGTTGGAATTGATAATACAAATTTCCTACGGTTCTGAAAAAAGGTGTAAGAACTCTTCCAACAAAAAATCTTGATAGAAATAATATCAATGTAGTCAATACATCTTTGCTTTCCTCAATCACAATTTAATGTACTATTTATCATACAATAACATGTTTTTAGAGCACATAGTAATCACATATACTGTTGCTTATCAAGAAATCTATAAAATGTAAACTTTTTCTTTTTCTTATTTTTTCGAATGAAAAAAATTATTTCCGCAAATTCCCTTTTTTTCAGTTATTGTAACCGCTTTGTCCCTTTGATGTATTACAGCCAAATTTTGCCTGAGAACCCCCTATGTTCACGACAGCCAAAGTTAAGTGGCTGAAAATTATTTTCAATGTTTTTTTTAATAAAGATTAAAGAAAAATCATTTAAAAATTGTTGTATATAGATTTGACAAATTTGCCTTTTTTGCAATGATGATAAAATAATTGAGATTCAATATTCCTTAAGCATAGGCCCCCATCCCATTCCCAGTCTAAAGAGTATGTATGTTATATTACCCAGAGGATCTTCAGTGTGGAGCTCAGCCAATATCACCAAATTTGGCATACCTTTCTCTCGAATTTAAAAGGAACTACATTAAGATTATATTGATATGAAAAAAAACTGGCGCAAACGGCTATGCTTTCAACACTTCTGGCATAAATCTTCTGCATGAGAAAACAATCTTTACACTGGCCCAATCCAACAAATTGTAAAAAATTACTGTATGACAACTTGAGTTCTATTTTGGGACTCGAAACTTATGAGGCTTAGTTTTATTCATTGTGTGATAAATAAGCCAAAATACTCAGCATTTACCAGTTGTTTCTTCAGCTTAGAAAGATGAACAGTTTGCCGCAGATAATTGCAACAATTGTGTCAAGTTTCACTGAGAAGGGTCAATTTAACGAATGACATGATGGACAAAATTAGGGTGGGGGCACAATTTGGGTAAACGTTCTACCAGACTGCAGAATTGTTTAACTGAATGTTGCAAATTTGCACCCCTTTACCTGCTCATGGCCTACATGTAGGCCTAGTAATGATCTGTGGGTGACATTAGCTTAATGCTTTATATTGGCTTCGTTTATATTGCAAAAACTTTTCCTACTCCTGATTATGTTTCAAACATCAACAGGTTGATGACTATATAAATGGTGTAGATTGTGTGCATGGCTGTGTAGATGCCCATGGGTCAAGATGAGCATTGTTCGCAGCAACAAAGATCACAAACTGTTAAACACTAAATTAACATCACTTAAAACTATAACTGTCAAAACATGTGCTGGAGAAAAGTGCCACTGTGTACAGAAACAAGAAAATACTCATGAAATGATCCGATCAAACAGTATTATACACTTCTTGTGTCCAGGAAATGCCACCACCGCTGTTCAGGTGCATGTGCATGACATATACTGTACACTATTAGAATACAGCTGCCCTGCACATTAGGTAGTCTCCCCATGACATATCTTTTCGCTGTTTCACAACATAACTGGGAGACTATTCCAATACTTAATTGCTCATGAGAAGAAAGGGAATTTGTGGTAGTTGCAACAAGTATATGTAATATATTATCTGTAAGGTTAGGTTCCATTGTAGTATATATGTGCCAGTGGAGTAATTGTTTCTTATTGCAATAGCAACAAACCTGTTATAGGATTTTATAAAACATGGATAGTCTGGCTTGCTCTCCTTGTTGATGCAAAGAAGGCCAGCGTAGCACCTGAAGCATTTGCCCAACTCTAGATGTGTTGTGGTATTGTGTAGAATATATCTGGCTGCTCTCCTTTGTAGCTTTTCAATTTTATATGTAAGTGGCTTTGTGGGGGTCTAACTGATGGAGCATATTTAACCAGGAGTCTGACATGTGTATATATGCTATTGTTTTGAGATAGAGGTTTCTCTTGATGAAATTCAGGAACCTTGTTGTTATGTTGTCTATGTACATTCCACATCATACATGTATCTACACAATTGTCATGCCTAGATATTTTGTGGATTGAACACTTTCCAGGTTCTCGCCATGCAGATTGTTGGTGTTTCTGACAGATGTCCTTTTTCTAGTAATGTGAGGACTTGGCATTTGTTAGGGTTGAATTTCATTACCCACATTTTCTCCCACCACTCAAGTTTGTCAAGATCATGGTTGCAGATCTCTTGGTCCCTGCTCTGCTTTCAGTGCTAAGTATATTCCAGTATCATTTTTGAATAGTCCCACTTTGGAATTCAGGCCCTCTGAAAGTTCATTTGTGTACAGTAATATAGAAATTGGTAGGTCCCAGAACAGAGCATTGTGGTACACCAGAAACAACCTTGCCCTCATAAGAGCTTTCTCACCATCCAACACTACATTTTGAGTTCTTTTAGAGAGGAAGGCCAAAATTTATTTGTGCATTTTACCTTTGATGCCATAATGGTTTAGTCCAGTTAAAAATCTGCTGTGGGTAACATTATTAAAGGCTTTGCTAATGTCGAGGACAATAAGATCTGTCTGCAAGCCATTCTCAATGTGATGTCAGATATGAATTCTATCAGTTGTGTTTTACAAGATCTTTTGTTTTTATCTTCTCTGAAACCATGTTGGAGGTCATACATCATTTCCTTGGCAGATGCATGGCATTGAACCAAACCATCATTATAAAGAACTACCTTGCTCTTAATTCCTTTTTGACCTTCATGACCTAAAGCATTGGCACAGGTGGGTGAGCACACTGCCTTGCCATGTGGTTCATGATGTCTTTCCACATCTCTCGGTCATTTGCCGATCTCCCTACCTTGACTAGTGATGTGTTGTGCATAGGTGTAAATCTTGTCTGATGCAATCCATCCATCATTTTGCAGGCCTTCCTCTTGGACGGCTTCCTTGGATTCTTGCTTGAATGAGGATTTTGGGTTATCTTATGGGAGGTGGATGTGTCTGAAGAAGAGCAGTCTTTTCAGCTGTGTGAGGTCAAGGACTGTTATCTTTGCATTCGGTGTTTGGCATATATTTGAGTTTAGGATTTGTCTATTCAGGATACTCCGAGAATATTCCTCAAGCCCATCTCTAAAACGAGTAGTCTGTTTTCGTCTTCCTTTTGTAGGGTCCATGTTTCTGACCTGTAGCTAGGAGCATACAGTAGATTTCACAAGGACTTGGTATATGGTAACTTTTGTAAAGCAACAGTTGATGTCACTTGCACACCAAACGGGTTGCAGTCTTTGAACTGCACCAAGGGCCTTTGCAATTCTGCTCTTAATATCTTCCCTGCATGTTTCCTCATCTTTATCTATTTCAAATATAAGGTTAAACAATTTTTATATGGAATCATGTTGCATCAATTCTTTTTTGCTCATTTGTTAAAAGGGTATGTTTGGGATAAAAAAAAGGAATTATTATTAATGTTTGTCAAATCGAAGTTATTTTTATAAGTAGAATGCAGAATATTGATACTTTTCCCCTTTAATTTCTTTTGTCTTTCTTCCAACCATTTGTATTGTATATTTTAGAGCTCTGTAGTTGCACATCATGAATTACTTATGTTTACCAACTTGCTATATAAGTATAATTTATATATGAAGGAAGAAACAAATACAAAGAATTAAAAGGAATAGAGAGTCATTCATTAAAGGCAAGCCTACAATGTTGGACAAACTAGTTGTAGCACTTTTTCCCCTCGTACTCCATTTCAATGTTGCTTGAAAAGTAAACATTCCAGGATCAATCTCAACTCCAACATTGAGGTGGGGTAGAAGGGGCTTAAAACACAACAATTATCAATCTCAACTCCAACATTGAGGTGGGGTAGAAGGGGCTTAAAAACGCAACAATTATCAATCTCAACTCCAACATTAAGGTGGGGTAGAAGGGGCTCCAACATTGAGGTGGGGTAGAAGGGGCTTAAAATGCAACAATTATCAATCTCAACTCCAACATTGAGGTGGGGTAGAAGGGGCTTAAAAATGCAACAATTATCAATCTCAACTCCAACATTGAGGTGGGGTAGAAGGGGCTTAAAACACAACAATTATCAATCTCAACTCCAACATTGAGGTGGGGTAGAAGGGGCTTAAAAATGCAACAATTATCAATCTCAACTCCAACATTAAGGTGGGGTAGAAGGGGCTTAAAAATGCAACAATTATCAATCTCAACTCCAGCATTGAGGTGGGGTAGAAGGGGCTTAGGAATGCAACAATTATCAATCTCAACTCCAACATTGAGGTGGGGTAGAAGGGGCTTAAAAGCGCAACAATTATTAATCTTAACTCCAACATTGAGGCGGGGTAGAAGGGGCTTAAAAACGTGATAACTAATTTTGTCCAAGATTGTCTGAGTGTATTTTCGACTGCAGAGAAATAAGCGCTAATTATAGGATGTCAAAATGAATGGAATTATATGGAGGAGGCAACATCTTTGTTTGTGTTAAGGCAATAATGCCAAATTAGTGAATGGAATACAATTTATTTCAGGGGTAACTCATATTGATTAATTACCTACATTTATAATTGAAAGAAACTTTAAATTGATATACAGTATATTCTTACATGTAAATAAGACCAGATGCAATATATATTTTCTCCTATATAATCAAATAAATTATATCTTTAAATATTTTAAGGATGGAATTAAGAGAAATAATATAAACAAGCACAAATAGAAAATTAATTTGATGAATCAACAACTAACTCCATGCCTGAAATATAACATTTTAATTATAATTCCACAGAAATGCATGAAGTCTTCTTTTCTGTATTTTGTTTACCCTTTACAGATATACTGTACCTGTGATAAACCCATGAACTCAGACAATCTTGGACAAAATACTTATCACACATTTTCCCCCTTGTACCCCATTTCAATGTTGCTTGAAACAAAAACATCCCAGAATAATCCTCTTCAACTCCAACATTGACAGTGCAGCATAACTGCAATTGGGATACCATATTCCAATCAAGATAGAGCTGCATCTTAGTCTACATTGATATCCAGAACGGGATACAATATCCCATTGAGGATATCAAATATATCCACATTGGGTTATCAAGCTGAATAGCTCAGTGATCTGAAAATGAATTATTCAAATGGATTTGCGAACAAATAGGGGAATTTCTGCATCAAAGTTATGAATATTCATTAAAGCCCTAGATAGTTTTCTTTCATTTCACCAGGGATTAGCAATATCCATCAAAGCATTGCAAAACTGGTGAAAGCAAGTGGAAGTCTGTAATGAAATGTGAATGTTGATAGATCAATAGCTTCTGAAAACAGATTTTAGTTAAAAATTGAAATTTGACCTTAATTAATCATGCATGCATAAATTATGAAAAGAGAAAGCACAACTTGAAGCCTGAATGGAATGATGACAGTTTTTATATCTCATTTGGGATACCATATCCCGATGGAGATATTTCAAACGGTATCCCATTTGGCACATATCCCGCACTGATTGAGGCGGGGTAGAAGGGGCTTAAAAATGCGACACAACTAATTTTGTCCAAGCTTGTAATTATGGGTAACCAGGAACTAAGTTAAGAGCATACTAGAAAGGAAGCAGAGTTGATGCCACTCAAAATGGACCAAATGTTACCCACTTTCTGTATGATATTGAACAGCACCGACTCAGAACTGAATCCTCTTTTAGTTATTATCTAGGAATTATTTACATAAACTGTGCAAGCTATGAGTATCGATGACCAGTGTGTAACTAGTACAATAAATTGAATGCAGTAAATAAATTTTATATGAAACAGGTGCAGAGCTATGGCAAGAAGGCAATATTATTGAACAAATAAATGGATCGATTTGCTAATGCTGCAACTGGTCTGTGGGAGCTAAGGTTTGATATCAAGATCTATAGTTGACTGTCTACTTGACTGGGCAAGAAGGGAAAAAAACAAGCTATGTAGCTAAGTGAAAATATATTGCTATACAGCATAGCATAGCAAGGTTTAACGTCCCAAAAGCATCCAGTGCTGAAAATAATATCAAGAGGGCCATGGCCTTTGGTAACCAGTTGTTAACTCACTGGTTGCAGACTCACCGGAAGTTGAACCCGAACGTGCGGGTGAGAGGACAAAGCATTAACCACTACACCACGGAGGTCTGTATATGCTAATGTTGTTGCCTAACTAATTGTTATCGTGCTTTCATGTAGCACAAATGTAAAAAAATTACCTATTACTGCAGGAACGTTTATATATTTTAGGATTAAGAGAGTTATAAACTAATACACTTTTGAGATAAAATACAAGCTCTGGCTTACTGTGACACAGAAATTTTCTCAGGTTGGGAAGCAAGGTGGAATTGTTGACCAGATTTACATGAGTTGACTTGGATATAAATAGCAACTTGCACAATGCAACATGCCAACCTCAAGGTGTTGTTTAAACACACAGCACAAGCCCATAAGTAAAACAAAAGGACTGACCACTACAAGTCTGATATATTAATATGCCAGTCTTTTATGGGCACTGAAGTGCAGAGTTGTTTTATAATTACATTGGAACCTGAAAAATACTATGGAATTTTCAGCAGGAATAATAATTGAAACTTAAGTACATGTAATCATTTGCTAGTTTTGTGCCTTTTGATTTTTCAGACTTCAGAAAGATTTGATAATTAGAACCCACAGCAACAATGACTACTGAATCCCAGACACCTCCGTGGACCAACGACAGATTTGCTAGGAAGCAGGCCTTGTTACAGGAATCCATTGTAAGTCTTGCTCTTGTACTGTAAGTGTTCAAAATTGATGCTATTCTGAGAATAGTAAAATCTCAAACGGAATACCTAGTCATTCTTTTACAGTATTCTGTTGACATACTGCACAAAAATCTGATGCAAAATGTCTTCTATCGCGCTGCCAGATTGTTGTGACTGTACACGTCCAATTTTTGGGTGTTTCACGGCCAAATTTTCTTAATCTACACAATGTATATTGTCCAGTAACGTTACATAAAAAATAATTATTGTCATCCATCGTTGCATGTTAAAATTGGCACAACACTGCATGTGAAGAAAAAATCAGACTGCATATTATACTGCACATGTAGTGTTATACATGTAATGGTTAAATGAATCAGGACCAATACTTTTCGTAACCTTATTTCACCTCAAAAGTTTGCTTGTGCGGTCGGTAAATCAGTGTCTCCTTTACTTTTTAGTGGTTGGTACAGCGTCCCTTTAAGTATTTTTTGGTTAGTTCCATGTGTGATTGTCAACAAAAAATAATAGCAAATCAGACGGCACTGCTATGGTGGACATTTTGAAATGGTTTTACTAAATAAGTACACATATTGTATGTCAATGTTTCTTCCATCATACATGATTAATCTCAACATCTGTTTTGTTGTTGGTTTTCAGAATAAAAAGAAAAGTAATAATGAAATAGGAGACGGAATAGTATATTTAAAAATCTACTATTCCGTTGGATTAGTGGCAAATATTTTAAATTTTGACAGAATAGTGGCAAATATTTTAAATTTTGACCCCTACTGTATACTGTATATTTTGTAGTGCTGTCACGATATGTCGGATATCGCGATATCGTGATTTTGCTTTTTCCACCATATCAAAAATACCTGAACAGTATTGTGATATGCCATTTTCATGTATAAACTACAAATTATGACCAAAAATTGTGAAACATAATTTCAGAAACATTTCAGATGAATCAGATTTTAACATAATATTTGCAGTAAATCTGATTTTTTATGCTTTTTTCCTTTAGATCTTAAATTTTATGGGTAAAATTTAGATCTGCATGCTAAAACCTAAGCAGTTTCCGAAAACGTATCATAATAATCATAACATGAATATTGGGATATGGTGATATATCGCTCAATTTTTGTTCACGATAATTGATATCTGATTTATATGTATTGTGACAGCCCTAAAATTATTTCGGGTCAAAGATCATATTAAAGGTTTTCCCTGTAACATAGTTTTACATACTTCAAGAAATTATCTTTTTGAAATTCTTTTATGTACATTTTACCCCTGGCATATTACATTGTCTTTTCTAAGTTTTTTTATAAATAGAACATACATGAAAGACGCATTTTAAGTTACAAGTAAACCTTAAGCCCTTGAGTTCTACAGAAGGTACTTTTGCCATGCAGGAAGGGAATTTAATATTTGTACTTTATTCTTTTTCAGATATGCAGCTTTAATACAATATAGTTTTGCATTTAATGCACAAGCTTGTAACTGAAATGTATGTCTTTTTTTGCAAAAAACAAAAAACTTATTTAGTTGAATAATTCAATATGTTAAAGTGTAATTGTTACATTGATGATATCAATTTAAGTAGATATGGGATCATTTTCCCTTAACATCACCGCTTAAGGTTTCTTGTTTGCATTTTAATGACACTATGATTGAAAATATGGTTTTAACTAATAACTAATGATTTGGTTGTAAGCTGTAAATGTATTATATTAAAGTATTACGTATGAAAAATAATTGTCTTTGTATCAAAGGATTTTTTTATATTATTTTCTTAAAAACAGAAAAATCCTTTCAGCATGACCCTCAAGACATTTCCTCCAAACAAACATCACAGGCTCACCAAGCAGCCTGGCTTAAGCTTTAAGTCTAGGTAAGCATCTTCGTTTTAATTGTGGGAATTCTTTTTGTGTATTGAGATATTTTGAGGTTTGAGGTAAAATGGTGTGAAATCTAAAACAAAGGAAAAGATAAGTATATCCTTGGAGGTCAAGGGAATTTGTTATAAAAATTTCTCCTCCTAGCTTAATAACCCCTTGCCAACAAAGTTGGTGAAGAGGGGATGTAGCATCTTTACCATTTGTCTGTCTCTCCACATCCATTGTCTTTCCGACCACATGCATTTTTCAGCTATGGAGGAACAAATGATTTCTGCCTTTACTATTTTTCTGGCTCACCTGAATGGGAATTTATATAATGGAGACTCTTGCCTCCAAAGAACTTACAACAAATGCATTCCTGACATGAATTGCAATTAAGATATTTGTTCTGGCATGAAAAATGGTCTTGTAAAGTATATATCATTGTTTTTATGTTTGTTATCTGTAAAGAATATATCATTGTTTTTATGTTTGTTATCTGTAAAGAATGTATCATTGTTTTTATGTTTGTTATCTGTAAAAGATGTATCATTGTTTTTATGTTTGTTATCTGTAAAGAATGTATCATTGTTTTTATGTTTGTTATCTGTAAAAATAAGTCATTGGTTTTATGTTTGTTGTCTGTAAAAAATATATCATTTGTATGTTTGTTATCTGTAAAGAATATGTCATTGTTTTTATGTTTGTTATCTGTAAAGAATAAGTCATTGTTTGTAAGTTTGTTATCTGTAAAGAATAAATCATTGTTTTTATGTTTGTTATCTGTAAAGAATGTATTATTGTTTGTATGTTTGTTATCTGTAAAGAATAAATCATTGTTTTAAGGTTTGCTATCTGTAAAGAATAAATCATTGTTTTTATGTTTGTTATATGTAAATAATGTATCATCATTGTTATGTTTTCTTTTCCTTATCACAGAAGTGGAAGCCCATGTTTTAACCCACTGCCATCTTTGGAGATTTTACGGTGCACCCTTCAGCGGCGAATCAATAAAGATATACAGAAAGTGTTCCAATATTACTCACAGGTATGCCACAAATTTGGCTGTTTTACAATTTCTATTTCTCTAACATGTATACATATTTCTGCATAATCTAAACAACCACATTATTGTAGTTTTTATAGTAAACTTCCAAGCTTTCAGACTAAAAATTCTTTGCAAGATAACTTCATTAAAGTAATGTTTACCACCTCAGCTGTTTACCATGCATTAAGCTTGCACAGTTTTGCCCAGACGTGAAACTGGTCAGTTTCCAAAACAAAAACCGATTTTAATCGGAAATCCAGTTTTTCGCCCGTAATGTAAATAAATCCTGAACATAAAGTGCATTACAGTCACCACATGCACTGTTATATGATAGCAGCTAACGATGTTTGTATCACATTTTTTGTTGTATATAATGTTGAAAATGAAAACAGAGACATTGATAAATAAAATGTATTAATAAACTTTAATGTTGTTTGCATGTAAAAACTGATGGCTCCAAACAAGGCGACAAGAAAGCTGCTGCTGCCATCACATAAAATATCACCCTCAGTAGCAGGCTTCCTACTGTAACTACTTGTCCATCTTCGAGGCCAAGGCCATCCTCCTCGCCCTCAACTATATCGAGTATTCCCCGCTCAGCAACTTTGCCATCTTCTCTGACTTTAAGGCTGTCCTTACTTCTTTACTCAATCTTAAATGGGATAATTCCCCCTTCTTTCATCTGCAGGAAAAGTATTCTTTTCTTCTGGATATCCAGCCATCTTGGCATTCCTGGCAATGACAGGGCTGATGCAGCTGCTTAGCTTTCCCATACCTCCTTTCCCAAAACCCTTTTTGACATAAAACCGCTTATCGCTTTCCTTGTTCGTGACTGCTGGTAAACCTCATGGGACTCCCAAATTGATAGCAAACTACACAACATCCAGCCCACCATTCCAACCAAACCCACCATCCAAAATCTCTCCTGTATCGAAAATGTCCACATTACCTGCCTTAGAATAGGTCACACCCACCTCACTCCCTCCCACCTCCTTAATGGCCATCCCACCTCTCTGCAACAATTGCCATTGCCCCCTCTACAGTCCACCACATCCTCCTTACCTTCCCCTGTACAACTTTCCTAGATCTTCCCTCAACCCTCACAACTCCATAGACGAGCTCTTTCAGAAAAACCCTCCAGATAAAATTATGTCCTTCCTTTGTCATGCCTCCCTCTACAACCATGTTTAGTCCTCCTCTCCCACCCCCCCCCCTTTACCTACATTTGCCTTTTTTTGCACCTCTGCACTTCCTCTCTCGATCCCAGTTTCCTGGCTTTTTAGTTCTACATTGATTTGAAACAATTGATTTGAAACATTTAACAATGATAAGCAATATTTATGGTCTCTCAGAATCGTATAAAACGGCAAAGCACATCTGTATTTGAACATTCTGTTTGTTCTTTCTACTTGTGAAACAATATAATAATAATAATGATAATAATAAATCAACATTTATATAGCGCTAAAATTATAAACATGTAAAATATGCTTATACTCTGTGGCGCTGTACATGAAAGAATACGTAAGACAAACAAAATACAATTTACAAACTATAGCACTTATGAAAATATATAGAGCGGAATGCAGAGATAATATTATTTTTTTATGCATACCCAACAGGCTATCACCTAACGGGTCTGCAAAAAACTAATATAAACTCGCTCCACTTCAAACCAATGAAATCATTTGAGCTTGTACCCCCAAGCAAATAACACTTGCCATTAGTCAATTACATACATACGTGATTGGAATGGAAGATTCCATCACTAGTGCAATTATGAGTAAACATAATTACAGAGTAACAGAAGGAATTTTTTTAAACAAAATGCATGAAATCATTCGTTCTTTTTAAACCTGAACAATTTTGACCACAACAGTTGTTCAATAGTATATTTTAACACATGAAAATAAGATCGGAAAGGAAAAGTAACTTTTTGAGGAGATGAATGGTCATTTTCTCTTGTGATCTAATTGTGAATCATATACCAGCTTCCTGGTAAAGTGATACTGATAACACAGCGATAATTTATCTTTGCATCCTGTTATTTCCGAGCCATAATGATCACGCAATTTCACAATGCTATTTACAGTGACAGTTTTTTCATGCAGAATCAAACTTTAAAAACTTTTGAAAATATGATACACAGTGTGAAGGAACAAATTATCGGCAAGTGAAAAAGATATAAAATCCCACTAACTTGTTGTTACTGGTGCATGGGAAAAAATCATACAGTGGGAATAAAGTTAACTTTTTTGACCAATGACAGCAAAAGTCACGCTCGTGAGTCATGATATCCACTCATAAGTTTCATATCCAGGGGCCGTCGTGTGAATGTAGTCTTGTGCAGTGCATGGTTGTGGATTTATGAGAAAATGGTCTTGCGATTTGCAATATTGTTATTGCCTGGATTTCTAATGGATTAATAAAGTATTTTACAAGACAAAAGGACTCGGGAGAAAATGTTAAGAACTTAAAATAAAAGGGATTATAAAGAAATGAAGGTACAGTTGTTTTGTTCGTGGAAATATTTGCCCAGAAAAAAAGAGACATTATTGAGCGGATTTGAGCCTTTTATTACAGGTACATGTAATATTCATGACTGCATTTCCAAACATTCTCATTTGTTAATTGTATCATTGAATTAATCTGCAAAAAAACCACAAGATTTTCACAAATATATCAAAAAAAACTTTAAAATTCATTCTTACACAAAGCATGAACTTTCTTTTTATTCAATAAAACCGATTTTTACTATCTTTTTTAATTTTGTTTGTACAGTGATTAGGTTTTTTTGGTACTTCTGGTTTTTCCTTTTTTATGAAAGATGAATCAGACCGTAACCGCGGTTTCACGATACCGGTTTGAGTTACAAAACGGGTAGACCATGCAAGCTCACCATACACATTAAACAAAGCATGAACTTTCTTTTTACTGAAATAAAACCAATTTTTACTATCTTTTTAAATTTTTTTTACAGTGATTTGGTTTTTTGGGTACTTCTGAATTTATTGCTTTTTTTTTATCAAACATGAATCAGACCGAAACATGGTTTCGCAAAACCAGTTTGAGTTACAAAACTAGTTGACCATGAAAGCTTACAATGCACATTAAACAAAATCTAGACATATGTAACATATTTAACTCTCTGTCATCTTTGGAGATTTTACGGTGCATGTACAGTACCTTCAGCAGAGAATCAATAAAGATATTCTAAAAGTGTTCCAGAATTACTCACATGTATGCCACAAGTTCGGCTGTATTACAATTTGTTTACCTCTCAAATACATGTTTCTGTAAAAAGTCCAGAAAAATTGAAGCAACCACATTTATGGCAGTCTTTAAAGGTCTATGGACAGGTGGACAATTTCTATATTGTTTGAAAGAGTATTAAACTGTTGTGCAGATCTGAGTGGAAATTTGATTAGGTTTTCATTCATGCAAAATCTCTGATGTACAGTATGACTGGGCGGGCAGCTCCAAATCTTTCTGTAATTTTTTGAATTTCTTTCCTAAATCTCAGTCACTGAGAAATTGTATTCCTACTAGAATGTTATTGAGAGCATGGCAAAGACTCATAAACTTTTAGTCAGAATTTGCTTGGACCACTTTTAATAAAGAATTACAATAGACATTTCAAAAACAAAGGATTTATGTAAGAAAATACCATGGTCGCTCTGTAATACTGTACATCACAAAATTTACAATATGCAACTTAATGCCTGAGATTTAAAAATGCTGCAAAATGGTAAATGTTAAACTGAATGTAATGAATATTTTGCTACCATAAATGATTTTTTTTTTTTGCTCTGTTTATTCCATTGTTTACTTTAAACATATACATTGTTCACAAACACTTTTTGTTGCTAATAATTACAATCATTGTCTTCACAAAGTCTTTTCTGCTATTTACATTCTATACATATCTACATCGTCATCTACAATTCCCCCATCCTTCTTTCTGCATATTTATACATTGTTCACAAAAACTTTCTGTTGCTGATATTTACAATCATTGTTTTTACAATTTTTTTTGTGTTTTTAACATTCTGCACATATCTACATTATCATCTACAATTGTCTCATCCATCTTGCTACATTGTTCGCAAAACAGTCGTTGATATAACAATGTTTTGTTACTATGTACATTCTATGCACATCCCGTGCATCTACAATAGCATCTGCTTAAGCAGTTAATAGATCTCTGTAATGGTAGTACTCGTACAGGAGAGATTAAACGACACAATACACAATACTATTTTCAATAGATTGTAAAGCAATTAAGCTAATGTTGCATCTATACGTCCAGATACTTTAAAGTAAACTACCGAATCAGACAGAAAATTATTTGAGAGATAACCTCATTAACCCTTTAATTCCCACGCGTTCGTGACATGACCGATTTGACATGCACTTTTAAAAAAATTATCTTACCTTGTCAAATGAGCCCACAGCAGTGATTCTGGTATCATTTGAAAGAGCTTGAATAGTTCTTTTAGAAAATGTAACTTTTTGATGAGGATTATGTTGAAGATGTTTAAAAAAAGATAGGTTGAAATAAAGAACATTTTAGAAATGCTCAAAATTGAATGAAAAACGGGTTTTTTTTTTAATGACTTACTTGCCATACTTCCAGACCTTGTTTTTGCCCGAAAACCCGTGAGGAACTAACAAAGACATCAATGCATCTCATTGTGGTCAAATTTTGACTGCCGCTGTCACCAATATCTTTTTTTGGCAAACGTTGTGAAAAATAAATCGATTTTTAGCCTTAGGAAAAATTGAAGCTTCTGATCATGATACTAGTGACCTACTGTATTTTTTATGAAACTGGGTTTGGTAATGATTGGGAAGGGCAGGGAGAAGGGATTACTACACATTTCTATCAAAATTTTAAGCAGAGAGTTTTTGATATATATAGACAGAACTGGTTGAGTGATATTAAATCTAGAAGTTCTTTGCGTTGTTATGCACAATTTAAAAGAGAAAGTTATGCAGAGCGATACCTATTATTCAATAATGTTTTTAAGCTTAAAAAGTTGGTCTTCAAAATCAGATGTGCTTGCCTTGAAATTAAAGTCCACAAAGGCTGTTATTGTAATATAAGCTATAAACAGAGGTTCTGTCAGGTTTGCAATTTGAAAGAAGTTGGAGATGAATATCATTTTCTCCTACTTTGTCCATCCCTTTGTGAAATCCGCTGTAAATTTATCCCAAAATATTTCTTTCAGACTGCAACTAGAACAAAATGTAATACTTTATTAGTAGCTAGTTCTAAATACTCATTTTTGCAGTTATCACACTTTATTTTACACGCAATGGAAGCAAGACGTTTGTTTCTTTCTCTTTGATCATTGTTTGTTGTAAGAACCTCAATCATGTACCATATAATATATCGTTTATCTTTGTGACAAAAGCCAGATGGCCTAGAGCACTGTGATAAATTGTATTGTATTGTATTTTATGAAAAATATACGGTAGGAAAGGCCAATTCACATACTTTTGATTGAAATCCAAAAGAGCAACCCCTCTTTATTCATGCCGATATTTAAGTATGAAGACAAATCCTCACAGTAGGACATACACAATGTAGTCTAGGGGTAGCGTGTGGGATTACTGTGTAAACATCGTACCAGATGGGCGGCTTTGTTTTTTGCGAGTAATTACAGCGGTGATTATTTGTTTTGTTTAATTTAATTGTTTTTGCAGGTTTTGCTATAAGAACAAAATTTCAGACTGGTATTATTGGAAAGGATATTTCACAAACAATCTAAATATGTAAAAAAATCCTCCATTTTCATTATTCACAAGAAAAAAAATACAATCTGAAATTTGCATATTTTTGTCGATATTTTCTTAATTTTGACTTTTTTTATTGCAAAGTTTATTGTCTTAGCATTCATATAAACTTAACTTGTAGTGATAGAAAACAAAAGGAAAGTAATAAAAATCAGTCCCGTTTTGGACCTTGGGACTCTAAGGGTTAACCCTTACTCTACCAGAGCATTTGAGATTACAAGTGTTATTTTAGGGAACTTTTTGGAAAGGGGGCTTTTTCACAAATTTATCTGCATTTTCTACTGTAATAAGTTTATGTTATATGAAAGCTAAGACTTTAAACTTTACATCAATTTGCATAATTCTCTAGTAAATTATGCAAATTTATGCAAATGAGGTCATTAATTGAGATTATTAGATGTCCTAAAACTGCTATCTTTGTGATATTCTGCTTTCTTTTGGCTAATTAGAAAAAAATTATTGATAGAATTGATGAATTGTTGACAGAAGGACCTTTCATTTGATAGTATTTTTAATTTTTTTGAAGCAAGAAAAAAATTCATACGTCAAATTTTAATTTTTTTGACCTTTTTGGCCTACAAATTTACCTGATTTTGCCAATGATCCATCTGATAGGATTTGGCACAATACTTGCCTATAAACATGCATTGTTTCTTTCTATGATGCACAAAGCTAATATAATATAAAAAGGAAATGTTTACACCAATATTTCAATAAAAATGTTATGCAAATAATATGCAAATTAGTTAATTTACCTCAATTATTATGCGCAAGCTTGAAATTTTCAGTTTATGAGCCAATTTTAGCCATTGGAAGCTTTGAAAATACATATATTTATTGAGGATATTCTGAAAATCTTGTAGAAACTTACTTTTGTTGATTCCTGTAGGAATTCTCAGTGATAAGGTACTCAAAAATGGTTCAAAGCATCAGTAATTATGTTGACATTGCCAAACTTCGTATCCCTCAAGTAACAGTTGGTACTGCATATGAAATGTGAACAAATTTGTCCAAATACAGAAAAATCCGTCAGAGAAATACAATTTCAACTCTTTGCAAGAAAATACAGGGGTTGGGGTGGGGTGAGGCTTCTGGCATATTTATATTTGGAGGGGAAACCAGGGGAAATGCCATCCCCCTCCCCCCCCCCAAAAAAAAAATATGGCCCTCTCCCAGAATCCAAATTGCTTCAAAGAAAATAATTTCCCCCTACATGGGACAGCTTGGTCCCCACCATTGGTCTCTTGCCCCAACATGTGTCTCTTTCCAACAACATGAGACCCTTTCCCCTTAAAATTGTAATCCTACTCCACTGCACCACAAGCTCACAACATGAAATCGAGAATTCGCGAAATAGGTATATGGGCACTGTTGCACTACAAATTAAAGATTGATCTGTAAAGTTTCATCTAAAATTACTATAATAAAGACAATTCATGTTAATCACGTCAGATTTTAGTGACCCATTTACTTGTTTATAATCCTTACAAGTAAATAATCCCAGCTAAATTACACTGTTTTTGCTTCATTTTGAATGGATCGGAAGTAACATTAGCTATGCCTAATGTTAAGCCTAACGTCAAGTAACGTTAGTAAGCATGAAGTTTGAAAAATGCACTTAAACTGTTTTTGCTTAATTTTGTACGGATCGGAAGTAACATTAGCTATGCCCAACGTTAAGCCTAACGTTGAGTAACGTTAGTAAGCATGAAGTTTAAAAAGTGCACTCGCGATTTTATAAATTTGAAAAAATCATTTCACCTGGTTCTGATAATCTTTAGGCCTCTTCTGGGTTGGGTCCAGGTACTAAAAGATCTGCATCACTGGCGATAGCCTTCTGACATTTCCTAATCCTCAGTTTCACTTTCAAACAAGATTTGGGATACACATTCTTCTGTCGTCTCAACGTAAACGTCAAACAAATTTAGAAAATAACTCGAGTGATGTAGCTATAAAACGTTTTAGCAACAATCGAGGGGGTATGTATTTTATTGCAGCAATCCATATGAAAGCACGTTGTTTTCGCTACAGAATGGTGTTTAAAACTTTTCATTACAATATCGGGGTGGATCACACGATTTTTTACCAAAAAGGGTAAGAAAAATTCCAAAATTCACAAAATTTTACATATTTTACAAATAATTTCAAAATAATGACTAGGTATGAGCAAAATGTGATTAGATTTGGACAATATGACTTATCTATATACTATATATATAAAGAAAACAATCTAAATTTATTTTCTAAACATTTTTTGTACATTTTTCAAAAGTATGCATTTTTAGGACATTTTAAACAAAAAGTGAAATTTCTGAATGTTTGGACAAAATTTGCCAAAAAAAGTAAGTATAGACCCCCCCAAAAAATACAATTTTATGAAAGATCTTTCAGAGATCTTTGCAATGAAAGTATTTGCACCCCTATAGAATTTTGGTAAGGTCTCGCTTTAATTTTTGGAAAAAGGTAGTTTCAAAACGGTGATATTATCGCCGCGTGATATGACGCTATTGTCGCTGCGTGGTAGAGTAAGGGTTAAAGTAATGTTGCAGCTGTATACACACTATGCACACATTAAACATTACCTAGACACATCTAATGATTTTGAAATAATTCCATAGCCTTCAGACAATAATGTGTTTTATTTTTCTGTGTTTAACTTTGTTTCAATTGTTATTTAAAGACAAAAACTCAATTTAATTAGCAAATAGACATTTGGAGACCAGATTGCATGATGATAATGACAATGACAACAGGATATGTATACGTACAGAACTGTACATAAAGGACAAATCATTTTTTACATATGCTTGAAAAAGGGTTGGAAAACAGAAGTGTAGCACTTATAAATCCTTTCCCCTAAATGATATTATCTATAAACTCAATTTAATGATACTGGTTACTTGAAGCTGGATTAATTATGTACATTTTTAAAATAATAAATCTTATACTTAACCCTTACTCTACCACGCGGTGATGTTATCACCTTTTTGGGTGCCCTGCCTCCCAGGCGCATTTTCAAAAAAGTGCTGGTAGAGTAAGGCTTAATCAAGCCACGACAAGTGCGCCGACTCGAAATATATGCAGCACGGCCACGGTGGGCGGCCCACCGTGTCACTGAAGCAGAACGAGCCCGACTTTGCTGCTCGGCAGATGAAGGACCCTTCAATAATCAGCCTGTGTTTAACCCTTACTCTACCACGCGGTGATAATATTGCCGTTTTGGGTGCCCCGTCTTTGACTCCGCCTCCCAGGTGCATTTTCAAAAAAGTGCTGGTAGAGTAAGGGTTAAGGCCAGACTAAAAAAAAATGTTTGTTTGGAGTAATCCATTTTGTTCTGAGAAAATGGGTCGGTAGGCAAGAAAAATATTTGAGTAGCCATCAATTTTGTTTGGTAGGTAGGGTTACTTCAAGCCAATTTTTTTTTTTATGAATGGCCTAAGTAATAGGGAAATTTATCACAGTAGAAAAAAATGAAACAAAACATGAGTAATCACAGTAACCTTAATTGCAAAACTCATTGTATATTTAAGGTACTTGGGATTCTTACGTGTACCTGTTCTTATTATGTTTTTACAGTTTTTAAGGTTATCTTTAAGTGAATTACACAGTTTTAAGTCTAGTATTGGAATTTTAATGTGCCTAAAATGCTATCTTTGATACACTAACTTGCAAATTTGAGAATAATTACAAACATTTGTAAATCAAGCTAAAGCGATGTAGATATATTTTGAAAAATGCTAAAATTTAATAAAGTAAGAATCAAGAGGGAGTAAAGACATTAAAAATATAACAAAATTCCATTTAAAGTCCAATTTACAATATATTTTTGGGAACTATTATTATAGAAAGAGGTGAACAAAATGTGTGAGAATTTTTTTTATTTCTGGCGATTGAGCTAAAACAAAAGCTGCAAAAGTATGTGTTTTTGCATTATAAATAAAAGAACTGAACATCATGGATCGACCCACTAGAATGCATCAAAACACTACATTGTTTGTGACTGCATAGAACAGTGGGCAGGAAGTGGATTACATGTAGAGTAATGGGGATGCTATCTGGAGTAATATTGTATTTGCTTGTCTAGTGCCGAAACACTTTATTTGACTAAACCAACATCACATCATTGCAAGATGGCAATTAATGGAACCTTTATTCTGTCCCTGGGGCTTCTTTACTTTAGGGCCATGATCAGCCCTTTTTAAACAGCCACTGTATGCTTGTTCTCCATATTCTTGTTTGGGATTATTTTTCTGTTTTGTTACGTAGGTATCATTTAATGCAAGTAAGATATACTTCTTGAGATTCTCTGACAGTAGCATACCTAATGATATTGAGGCCATTTACCTCGAATACTGCAGTTTTATTTAATAATTGGTACAACTTCGATACTTTAACAATATGAAAAAAAGTTCATATGTATGGTCTACATATTATACATCTCTTTTACTTCTTGTATAGTTTTTCCAGATGGCAGTGGACAATATGCGAGACAGCTTTGGTCCCAACGCCGTTACAGAAGACCATCTCCTCATGGTGTTCAGAAATAGTTTAGAAGCCGTAAGTTAGTTACACAGTTTTATTTGTAGTAATCGGGTAAGAAAATGTAATATTCATTTCTTATCCATTTTCAATATTGATTGATGATGTGAAAATTTTATCATGGCATCTTATGCTTCATTTATATTTTGATCCTTGGTCTTCTCCAAATGCTGATTAAAGTGTAACCGGCTTAATATCTTAACATGACAGATTATTCATCATCAATATTGCATCCAGCTTGGCATTTTTACTGGGGATTTTCTCTCATAGATATTATGATTAATTGCATAAAATATCTTCAACAGAGAAAAACTAAGAGGACCTAGTTTTTACTCTGAGACATATTCTTGGTATACTTATCTCTTTGTAAGCTAGGTTCAGTACGGTTTTTATATTTTCTACTGTAACATTACGCTTTGCCTTTGTTCTTAAACGAATATTCCCATGGAATTTCATTTTAACATATTTGATGTAGGACAATAAAAGAAACAGATTGGTAAAAAAAAATTGTTTCTATGGGATGCATAAAATGAAATCTATGGGGAATATTCCTAAAGTAATCCTTTACAAAACTGCGTGCTGCAGCACAATACAGCTAGGCTGCTGAACGAATTTATTTTTCATGGATAAACAGCTATACCTACAGTGTACAGTCCCTTTGCTGCAGGAAAATGTACAGTTGTGCTCCTTTAGTAGACAAACTGATAGCCGAATCTATAATAATAATAATAATATACATATATTTATAACGCGCCCCTTTGAACTAAATCGTCAGGAGCGCGGAACAGTAAGTAAAGTAAATGATAAGATATATAAAAACAAATGAAGTATAAAACTAGAAAATTAAAAGCAAAAAATTGAAAAACCTAAAATATAAATATGCAATTAATCAATACATAATTTAAAGGCTAAACTAAAGATTAAAAGCTAAACATGCTGAATAAGAAATATAAACAAATGAAGTAAAACAAATAAAGTAGAAGTACAAATTACTGAAATACCTAAAAAAGTATACACAATGAATCAATACATAAAAAGACTAAAGATTATAAGCACATTTAAAAAGGTGGGTTTTCAGTTGAGATTTAAAAACATTGTAACAGTGAATTGCACGTAATTGAACGGGTAAATTATTCCACAAGGTACAGGCAGCAACAGAATAAGATCTTTGACCAGCAGATTTAGAATTGAATTTTAGTAAAACAAGAGTTGGAGCAGTTGACTGTCTGGTAAAACGAATTGGGTTAAAAACTTTTAAATGTAAGTAAGTAAGAAGGTCCGGATTTATAGACAGATTTATGGGCGAACATGAGAATTTTGAATTTTATTCTAAACTGAATAGGTAGCCAATGAAGGTTAAACAGAATTGGAGTGATATGGTCGAATTTCGTGCAGGATGAAAGCAGACGAGCAGCATGGTTTTGAATTTTCTGGAGACGTTGAATTTGATAATTTGGTAAACCAACAAATAAGCTATTACAAAAATCAAGTCTCGAAACTAATAAAAGCATGAACAAGAGTGGCAAGCATTGAGAGCGGTATGTACTTCTTGACTGAGAAAATGTTACGTAAATGCCAGTAGGCATTTTTACAAACAGTTGCCAAGTGGGCATTATATGAGAGACAACTATCGAATATAACCCCTAAGTTCCTGGCAGAAGTGCTTTTTGAGATGGTGACGCCATCGATATATAGATTTAGATCAGGACTGGCTTCGTGATTTTGGATGGAATAGAAGTAACTCAGATTTGTCGGCATTGAGCTTGAGCTTGTGGCTAGTCATCCAATTACATATGGTTAGAATACAGGTTTCAAATCTTTTAGTGACAGACAAAATTTCATCGTTATCATCTAGATTTACTGGCAACCATAGCTGTATATCATCAGCATAAAAATGATAGTTAAGCCCACATTTTTCAATAAGATCAGCTAAGGGTGCAGTATAGGCCGTATATAAAAAGGGACCAAGCACGCTTCCTTGAGGTACACCGTAGTGGAGATCCTTGACAGTAGAATGGTGCTTATCAATGACAACCTTGAAACTTCTGTGCGTGAGATAAGAATGAATCCACTTCAGAGCATTACCAGAAATGCCAAAATATGATTTGAGCGTATCAAGAAGAATAGTATAATCTATAGTGTCGAATGCTGCGGACATATCTAGTAAAACCATAACAACACCTCTTTTGGAATCAAGGGAGTGTAGTATACTATCGCTGATGTGTAACAGCGCACTCTCTACACTGTAATGAGATCTGTATGCCGATTGATTGTGAGGATAAATTCCATTGTCGGCAAAATACTTATGTAGTCGAAGAGACGCGATCCTCTCAACACTTTTGAAACAAGCGATAGGTTGGATACTGGTCTGTAGTTTTTAGTAACTCTTTGTCCAAGATGGACTTCTTTAAAAGTGGAGTAATAATAGCCTGCTTCATACTTGTGGAAATGATCCATTCAAGAACGATAGATTGATCATTTCAACTAGAGCAGGTATGATGCTGTTAATGGAATCACTGAACAATTTTCCAGGCAGAGGATCAAGACTGCAGGTCTTGATGGGTCGCGACTTTATCACTTCCTTAATTTCTTGATTGAAGTTGGTGATAGCTGAGACAAGGACGAATTAGTTTTGGAAATTTGATGTTGAGTATTTTGGCACACGGTTCCTAGTTTATCTAGTTCATTTCGTATTCTAGAGATTTTGTCTAGAAAGTAATCAGCAAAATGCTCAGGTAAGTCAACTTCAGGTATCGTGGTAGGAAATACCTTGGAGTGAACGGATTTTGTCAGCTTTGTGAAAAGTGAAAATAGATCCTTTTGGGAAGAATCAGACAAGCACAATTTGTCAGTGTAAAAGGCTCGTTTGGCTTCTTTAATTAAACCGGCAACCTTTTTGACTTGGCATGAGAACAACTGCTTGTGAATTGTAAGCTTAGTGCGCTTATATCGGGCTTCGAATGATCTCCTTGTCCGTCTAGCTGCAAGTATTTCCTCTGTGATCCAAGGAGTCATGCGAGCTCGGGCTTTGAAAGATTTGAGTGGAGCATGTGTGTCCAAAACTGATCGGAGAGCACAGTCAATTGAAACAGCTGCAGAGTTTGAGGAAGAGTAATCAATCCCACTTAACGCTGTTGATAAATCGGCATTGAACGCTGGCATATCAATTTGGCGTAACTTCCTCATTAATTTTGTTGGACATCCCTTGTGGGTAGCAAAATAATTAGATAAAGGGAAAGTCACAAGATGATGATCAGAAACACCAGTGTCTAATATCTGAACGTCAGTGCAAAGGTCTGACTTAATGCGGCAAGTACTGGCAACAATGTCAAGGGTGTGTCCATTAATATGTGTTGGTGCGCATACGTGTTGTTTCATATTAAGCATGTTCAAAATCTCGATAAACCTTGCAGAATAAGATTAATTAATTTGATCCAAGTGAATGTTAACATCACCAGTGACGATTATATCGTTTGCACAACAGAGTTGCTCGGATAGTCGATCTTCTATGTCATTCAAGAACTGTACAGTGGAAAGGCATGGAGGGCGATAAATACAAATCATGTGCATAGAACCGTGGTTGGTTTGCATTTTACATTCAATGGATTCATATGAAGTATGACAAAAATTGTCCTCACATTCAGAAATTTGAAAATTATCTCTAAATAAGATAGCAACCCCTACTCCACGTCTGCTAGGTCTGGGTTTATGAAATATATTGAATCCACTTGGGAGAAGGTCGTTAAATATTGTTCCATTAGGGCCGTTTGCTTTTAGCCAGGTTTCAGTGATAAACAAAATGTCTAGCTGCTTATCAATAATAAGTTCATGAAGAGCCGTCGGTTTATTACAAATAGAGCGAAATTAAATACACCACACTTGATGCCAAGATTTTGAATTGTTTTGTGTGAGAATGTCGGATTACTTGTTTTAATCGGTAATAAGTTATTGTAATTGCATAGATCGACTTTCCAAATGTTTTTGAATGTCTATCACTAATCCGAACAGGAATGACACCATTAAATCGACAAATTAGTTTGCCTGCTCTATGACCCTGGGAGGTTTGCGAATACCCAGGTTAAGAACGCGATGCCAGCACGAATCATCAAGTTTAATTCTATTTGTAGTGACACTGTTCCTGATATACAGAAGAAAATTCTTGGTGTACTTAAAAACCATGGTAATAAAAGGATTAACAACACACAATTGTAACATCCAATAGTCCAAAAGTTAAGTCCATGGAGGTCTGTACAAAAAACCCAGTAGAGCGTAAAACTAGCAGTGCTCTGTAGAGAGTATGATATACAAACTTAAAATGGTCAGTGTGTGTATTCGCAGAAACGGTATACAAGATAATAGCTATGGTAAGATCAGAATAGTAAAACACCAGAATAAAACTTGGAAAATGATGTTATCAAAAGCACATAAATTGATCAAACAGCTTAAAATGACGTAAAATACATGCAAAACCAACAGTTAAAAATCTAAACATTGGCAGGATCCACAAACGAGGTAAAATATCAGAAAAACCAGGAGCGAGATAAAGCACTGCTGCCATAAACGGCGCATACAATACATCGTATGGAGATCCACTGTACAATATCCCCTGGAAAAAGGACATGTTGGAAAGCTGTAAGTCAATGACTAATAAAGCTTGAGCGATAATTTGATATTTCGAAATATTTCGATATTTGACCCATATCGATATGGCCGGTACTGAGTTCAAGGGTCATATCAACATATCCATTGTATCGATATGACCATCGATATTGTATTAAGACTCAGGAGGTTACGTTGCACGGTACTGGTGAAAATGAACACCGTTAGTACCGACGCAAATAGTACTGGTAATACCGAAGAACAGTACAGGTGACAACCCAAAAATGGCAAATATGAAATATAACTTACAGTACCATGAAATTGTACACCAAAAGAAATTCCCACATTACAAGGGGCATCCATTTTAAACGTTAAAACATAAAATAAACATAAATATACACCTGATCTCCAAGTTAATAAGATCAAACTAATCGCCCGATTACACCTCCAAAATCTCTGACATTCTCTTTGCATTAAGTTTAATTAACTCTAAAGTGACACACTTATTTTTCTATTCAGACACATGTATTTGTTACAAGGGGTAAATATATTTTTCAACACTAATCACGTCCATATATTAACAGAATTTACCCCATCGTAATAATATGCAAGTCTTGCAGTGACTTGCGCATGTGTGTAATTGGCCAAAAGTTTTCCATTTTTAACCATCAGTATTTTCCAAATGCGCAAGAACAACATTGAAATCCCCAATGGGCCGAAAACTTCTGTGATTCTATTCACGACTGACTTGGGACTGTTTTGTATGCAAATCAACACTAAGTGTCCTGTACACATTGCAGCTTGTACACTCAAGTAGTGATGAGTTACGGCGAAGTCAATGAATCTTTTGAAAACTTACCATAAATGAGGTTAAAAACATAAACAAATGGAGGGATTACTGAAATTCCACATCCAAATAGCAAAGCAATTCCCAGTTTGAAATTCTAAGCCATCAAAGGGTCGAAATGAAATTTTAGAGAACTTTAAAATGGCGTCCGCAGCACATTTTATTTTGCCGTAACATTGTGCAATACTGGTCTATGGGCCAGGGTTGGTATATTAGTTGGTATATTGGAATTCAAGTTGATTACAGTTTGGCTTTGATACTGCAGCTTAATTTGGCTTTTTTTTTCTTGAAGTGATTTGGCTTTTTTCCGCTTGGAATGATCTTGACATCTTAGTTCGTTGTTCAAGTTTTGTTTGGAAAAAGTTGCTGATTGTGAGGAGATTTTTCACTATGTGACTTGCAGATTATTATTTTTAAGGTAAATGTGACATAATAGGGGAGGAGGATTATTTTCTTTCTTTTAACCTGCTCTTTTGTGTCGAAAGGAAAAATTTACACTCAAAATGTTTAACGCTGTTGTGAATTTGCAACATTTATTTATTGACTGAAACGATTGTCAGACGAAAGTGAATGCAGCTTTCTTTTCAAAAGAATTTAAATATATTCTTTTGAAATTTTCATGTCACGATAATACTAATGATACAGGCACATTTCATGACAGTTGGACGTAGGAAGTTTGCGAAAGTTATAATCGGTACTTTCCCGCTTTGTACTAACATCACTGTACTACATGTAGGCCTATATTGCATATTCGTGAAACTAGTAGTGCACCATAACTAGGCCAGCTGTTATTGAAAGTTTGAGGAATAGCGGGAATATTTACGAACTTCGCAAGTTTTGCAATCATGTCTTCCCATAATTATTATGTTCTTATGAAATTTTTAGGTAATGTACCATGTTCAACTACATATATATTTCTAAAAAATAATATTTTTGCTGATTTTTAAGCCATTTAAAGGTATCTTTTATAACTTATTCTTGCAAGTACCGATACTGACGGTACTCGGCGGTACTTCGGTATTTTTCATTTGGTGGTATCGTACCGGCACCGTAAAGTACCGGTACTTTTCTTAGTGCCAGTATACTGTGCAATCTTATCAGGAGGTATACATGTGATGGGACCAAAATGAAAAGAATTCATGTAAACAGATATTTTTTAAGCATAATGAATGTATATTTGAAGATCTACACTGTATGTACATAGGTGCAATGGCTCAGTGGTTAAGGAGTCATGTTCATAATTGAAAGGTGCCGGGTTCGATTCCCGCGGTGAGCATTGCATTGTGTCCTTAAGCAAAGTACTTTTACTCTACTTGCTTCAGTCCACTCAGCTGTAAACTGAGTGCCAGCGCTGCTGGGGAGCTAACCTATGATGGACTGGCATCCCGTCTAGGGGGAGTCATGTGCTCTCATCCGCTTGCGCCATGGAAACCGGGGATAAGCACCGGCCCTATGAGCCTAATGGCTCAGATGGATTTAACTATGTACATATATGTACATATTTTACAGATTTTTGTTAGTTGACCCAAAATGTTCATTTGTTTTTTTTGTGCTGTGATAAGAGGACCTTGTACAGAACAGTAACTATGATTAAAGTATGAAGTCATATAATTTGCATATCGATATTTTGATTATATGGATATTTTTTAGGTGATATATCAATATAGCATATTAATCAATATTGCCTAAGCTTATCCATAATCCCTGTTCACACACATCTTTCATATTCATTATCTAGGAGTGAAGAATCAACAGATATATGCAATATTCTCCTTTTAAAGTTTTAGAACTAAAACTGGATGAATGAATCACCAAAAATAAGTGAGGAAAGTAACTTCCCTATGAAAAAGTGGAATAACCCTCTATTATTTATCGATTTGACAATGTTTGTTTGTAACAGGATAATGTACAATGCAAATTAAGGGTGTGTCCCTTCTCGTCCAATCACATTGCAGAAAACAAACTTGGATGTAAATAAGCATGAAATAATCAACTGTATGTTTGCTCTTGGTCCCATGTACACTTGTCTATAAGAATGTTGTGAAACAGATCTGCTATCAGTTGTGCTTTGTAACAAATTATTCAAAGAGTATTCTGTATAAAAATGTGAAGACGGCCACGATTTAAATGATCGATACCCTTGGATCATTGCTGCGTAAAGTCTTAAGAGCCCTAAAATATTTTGTGAATGCTAAAACATTATTGAGTGTAATTGCCAAAATACAATCTCAGGATGTAAAGGCAACACAGACAAATTTGTTTCCAGTGATGTTGTTGATTTTCCATCATTGAATGATTTTGATTTTCCATCATTGAATGATTTTGCTTTTATTGTAGTGATTTCAAAATCACTTATACAGATAACAAGTTTTGAAACTGTACAGAGCACATTATATCAGTGCAGAGAAAAGTGAATACATTAGAAATTGAAGGGGGGAATTTACATGATAGATTGGAAACAATTGTGAATGAGCAATGTCACACAGATTTCTGTGCATATGTATACTCTTTAAGAAATCAATTGAAAATTAATGTTACCATGACTTTTTTCTTTCGTCTCCTCTTGTGCAGGCCAAAGAAATATTTACATCTCACACACAGCGTTCTAGAAGCAGAGAACCACACAAAGAAAAATTCCAGCCAGAACGATTCCCAGAAACCCAGGAACTCCAGGGAGATGGCTGGGAGTGGCACGAGTATGCCGAGAGTCCTCCCCAAAAGGTTTTGTATAAATTATGTTGTATTCATTTTTAAAGGCCATCTATCAAGATTGAAATGTGGCAGTATACATTTTATTCAAAAACGATTGGCCTAGTGGTATAAGTGCACATTTGGCCATTGTATTTCAACCAATAAAAATGTACAAATTGAAATCTATTTAACGGTGGCATGTCTAAGTGGCTATTGGGGACTTTGCCCCCCCCAAAGTGCTGTGCCCCCCTCCCCAAAGTGCCGTGCCCCCCCTCAAATTGTGTCAAAGCTATCAATATAATTAACATAAATAACAAATAATTTTAAAAGAATTTGAGATGTTGACAGTTTTTATTCTTTTCGACTGAATTAGAGTTAATTTTAGACAGAAACTTTTCCATTTTGCACCAAAAATCTCAAATTTTGTACCAAAAGTCTTCAATTGTGAACTATAAATCCTCAATTTTGGACAAAATTCAATTTAAGGAGAATACCTTTCAAAATTGGACCAAAATCTACAACTTAAGACCAATATAATTAGGTAAACATCATAACCAGATGTGGTTTTAGGGGGCTTAAGCCCCCCCCAAAAAAAAAATATCTCCATGTTAAAGAAGATAATTGGTCTAATGTTGCAGCTGTTAGAAAAATTTAAAGAGTCACCATGTTTGAAAAATCAGTGATTACAAAAAAAATAATTGGGACACATGTAGAAAATAATGTGTTTGTATTTTCGTTTAACGTTGAGTTTCATTTACGATTTTAAGAGCAAAAATCAATGTGATAAACAGATTATGGAGATTTAGGAATGACATACCAACCATGGCTTAAATTGATTTCTTCATGAACTTTTTATTGATGAATAATTTTTTACGGTACATCTAAGGTTAAGAGGTAAATATTCATTTTTCAAATTTTGAATGGTTGAGAACGGTTTACAAGTATTGGAAATCACTTTTCATTTTAAACTATTGATTTACGTTACTATAACGTTACTATAAGCTGTTGGTAAAAAGTGGAAAGATATTTATTAAGCCTCAAGGTAGACAGGTAGAGGTAACATAAGCAAATTGATTTAAAATTCACTAAAGAACAAGCAGAAAGCAAAAAAAATCATCAAAATCGGTTAAATATTTGTCATTTTACAGCTTTTGGAAAAAAAGGTTGTTACTCTTGTTATGTATGAACTGGACATTAAGTCTCTGTTTTCTTGTGTAAATCCATTGTTTTGAACCCTTTGCCATTTCTCTTTGAAAAAGTAAAGATAATTCCAATGAAGAGGATTTGATGTTTACCGTACCCTCCACTTCAAGCTGGAGAAGGCATTTTGAACATTTTTAAGATCTGAAATAAAGGGAAGAAATATAAAGAAAAACAAAAGCCTTTTGAAGCATTTTTCCAGTTCATACATCACATTTTGAAAATAGATTAAAACTTACTAACTTTGATTACCCATATACCTTGAGAATTACACAATTTCATGCTATTTTCAAAATTCAAAGATTAGTCAACTCAAGAATTCAGTGCTTTTTCTGGTTTGTGAAAGAACAGAAAAGGTTTATACCTTGAAATCAACTTTTCATGTCATGTATAATCCACCTACTAAATATCATAAATCTTTGAGACTTGAAACACTGCCCTGTTAGTCTGGTGAACGATCGTTTCCTGTACAGGCTTGAACAAAATAGGTATCTAAGCAGATTTGTTAAAGGAAGTTAAGTTAGTTTGATATATTTATCTCATATGAAAGAGGATAATAAAAACAACAAAATGTTTAACCCTTAAACGGCGGATCGACAACTTCATTGTTGATTTGAAACTGCAATTTTTTTTTAAATAATTTTGAGACCATACCAAACTGATATAGGGGGTGATTTTTGTTAATTTGAAAGAACTCCTTTGATTCTTTCATATTCTTACCATTTTTGGGTCATATTGAGATTTTCAGAGCTAGGCGTAAGTGATTTTCATTTTTCTACCAAAATTTTCAGGATACAGCTTTTACTCAATCTTGTAAAGATTGATAGTCATGATTGGTTTTGATATAAGGGTGTTTTATCTGACATCATGAGGTCACATGACTTTGTTTACATCCCATTTTGTCGGTAACACAATTGTTAAGATTATTTTTGTAAGATAATTATGCTGGAATCTTGCTGTGCCGTTGGTTGCACTAATAGGTAAGTGCGTGGGAATAAAAAGACATTTTCTCGATTTCCATCTGATCCTGATCGACTTTCGAAGTGGCTTTCTGCTGTACGACACAACGGCTTCAACCTACAGTTCACACTAGGAATTGAAGCGAGCACTTTATATCAGGTATGTAGGCTTTTGTCTGACATGTCTGAGCATAATGAACAATCAGCTGGTGTTAACGTTAAAACTTACTCTTCGTATACCCGGTGAAAATATAAATCATAAGGAAAATTTGAAGTAAAATTGAACAAAAAATTGCAAGTGGTAAAATTCGCTGAACTGGTACTGGTAGGTTAGCATGTAGTATGTTTGTTGTACGTGTGATGTGACTGAGCTGTGTGAAATGCAACGAGGCCGCTTCCCTGCAAAATGGAGTCCAGTTGAGAGTAACGTGATGAAATCCCTCTATAGGTCAAAATGTAACATAAGCTAATTTGCATATTCAAAAAAAAAATTGAGAGGTTTCATTGAAATGAACTTTTCATCAACATTGTATAATTTTTTTTTTAAATGCCACAACTTTTACTACAAGAGAGTAAGTACATCAACACAAAGTTAGTGAGTTTTTACACTGGACATACAGTATGTATTAAATGAGCTAACTTGCATAAATTGGCATATTCCAGTGTAAAACTATGTATGCCATATGTAAAGATCAAAGTGTCACCTTTCTGTGGAAAATAAGCATATAACAAGTTTCCCAAAAATGCAGGTTCTAAGCTCAGGTCAGGCTTGAAAAAATTGTTTGTTTGGAGTAATCATCTTGTTCTAAAAAAGTGGGTCCGTAGGTAGGATTTTTTATTTTTTTGCATTTTAATCTTTTAAACACTAGCATTATCATTTCACATAAAATAACAAAACATTTAAGAACTGTAGGTAGCAATTTTCCTGGTCAAGTAGGGTTACTACTAAAAATGAACATTTTTTAAAGATGGCCTCAGGCCTTTAGGGGTTCAAAAATGTTACTACGTGTAAAGAAGATATTTTAAGTTGATTAAAGTTTTATTAAATTTGTATAAAGGCATTTCAGCTGATGTCATGAGGTCACATGACTTTGTTTACCTCACCATTTTGTAGGGGAGACTGCCGTCTGCTGTACACTTACATACATTTGCATGTTGTAATATAAGATTACTTTTGTAAGTAGTATGGCCGGAATCTTGCTGTGCCGTTGGTTGCACTAACTATTAGATGTGTTCAGAATCCACTGATTAAGATTAATTACTTGAAGTATTTGGAGGGTAATGTTTTCTTTGAAATAAAAGTTCATATTAAAAAGCTAATGCATCATTTGGTCAGTTCATTTTAACCAGCGCGTGTTTATATGCCCAGCATGTGTTTTACATGCCCAGCGCGTGTTTTCATCACCAGCGCGTGCAGGAGCATGTTTTAGACCGAGTCTCTTTGTTTTACGTGTGATGTGTCTGATAGGGATGTACCGGATATCCGGTCCGGCCGGATTATCCGGCCGGATTTGGGAAAAAAATCCGGTTCCGGTTCCGGCCGGATTTTTTTCCAAATCCGGCCGGAACCGGAGTTTTGGCAATTTTAACAATTGAAGATTTACATTATGAGACTGTGGTACATTACAACTATACAACTATATGAAATATAAAACAAACATGAATATCTGGATTTTTCTCGGTATAGATAATGTATTTTCTTCTTGAAAACACTAAACAAATTGGCTTATGTTACACATATGATCATTTTAAACGGAATAAAGACATGTAGCTGTTTGAAATCAATAGAAATTTTGAAACAGATTGGGCTGTAACAGATAATAAATAAAACCACACCAGTTGTTAACAATTTTACAGTTAGAGACATTAATGAAATTTGTAGATAAAAGTACATGTACATGTAGGTTGACTGAATTTGTTTTCCACAATTTTTCATTGCTTAGATTCTCCTGCTATTGAAAAAGAGAAAAATGTTTTTTCCCCGCACTTAATCTAAGCCAACTGTTTTACAAGTAATTCAGGGTACCAAGGTGTTTTAATGAAATAACACAAAAATAATTCAGAGAATAATTACTTTCCAAATGTAAAACATGAAAAAATTCGTATCCATTTCTATTACCTTGTTACTGTCCTTAATTATTTTAGTTTAGTTTTTACACAATTTGCACATACATGCACTTTAAATACATGTTAAGGTTAGATAAATGACCCTTTGCTCCCTCCATAGTGTCATTTGACTTTTTGACTTCCTCAGTAAGAACACATGTGTGACAGTCTCAAGTTTGATAATATTAAAGATGTTAGGATTAATTCAGAACTTTCACTAATTTTGATTTGATTTCATCACAATATGCCCAATAATTATTATTTTCCAAAAATTTTGGGTTGCTAGCCATTAGTAGCCAACTTGACAATCCCCTGCCCCCACCCCTTTCCCTTTGTTTCTTAAGATTATGAGAATTGTTGTAAGCAATGAAAAATCTGGTTCCGGCCGGATTTTATCCGGCCGGATTTCAACCTGGATCCGGCAAAATCCGGTTCCGGCCGGATCCAAAAATTTGGATCCGGTACATCCCTAGTGTCTGAGCTGTGTGAAGATTAGACGTGTGAAATACTCAACGGCAAAGCTCTGCCCTGCAACATGGCTGCCAGTTGAGTTATGAAATCCATCTATAGAAAAGGATTAAATGTGACTAGTAGTGACATTACATCCTCATATTTATCAAAATTCTATGTGTACTTTGTGGAAGTACAGAGAATGAAGTAACATGGTGACATTTTGTGACAAAAATTCATTGTCCAAACCTCTGTGACATTTGGAAAATTTTGTGACAAAATGTGAGAAAATGAACATAAACAGATGTATTAAAATTTGTCTGACATTTTGTGACATGTTTTACCCCTTCACTCACACTCATTGGTTATTTGATGTTGCATTTTAGTGGTTGAATCCATTTTTCATGAAATAAACATAAACAAATGATCCTTTCTATGAGTATAACTGGTCATGATGTGTGAATCTATGCCAATCAAATATGACAAAGGCAAAAGTGATGTGACATTCTGTGCAAAAGGTGCCAAAAATTGTGTGCCATTTGAGACATTTATGAGACAAAGTTGAAATTTTGTGACATGACATTTTGTGACAAGCCATCAGTCATCACTCCATTCTCTAGAAGTATTATCTGAGGATTTATGACTTACATCTGCTCGATATGTCAGCAGAGTACTAAAACAGGGTTTAGTGAAGTAATTGATTTACTGCCAGACAAAAGTTTGAAGAGATATTTCTAAATATCAAAATATGTTTCAATTTATTTTCATTTTCATTCACATTCATTTTCATTTTCACAGTTGTGAAGAAAGTGAGAGTGTGACATCACTCTTCTTTCATAGACTAATATGGGTCATTTTTGGTTCTGATGCAATAGCATCAGGAACCTATGCGGTCATGATGGTGTATGGATGTATGTATGTGTGTTTGTCATGACATGCTGGATCTGCCTATATGACATAACATTTTACACTGCAAGGTTGCTTTAGAGCACACTTGTGCAATCTTTGAAATACAATAACTCCTAAACAGCAAAAGATATTAACAGGCTTTGTTCACCAAATTTTTCTTTAAAAGCCCTCTATCATATATATGCCAATAAAAATTCATGGGAATATTCCTTTAAAGAAAAGAAGTGGTGAAAAAAAATATATATGTTGATATCTTATTCCGTTTACGAGTTATCGCATTTCAAAGATTTCATGAGTGTGCAAGTGCAGCATACATTATGATGTCATAGATGCACTGCCAAGACAATTTGTATTATAATTTTTTTGTAAAAATACATTTTTCTCTTAATAATTAAATTAGGTATATGAATAGATGAAAAAGGCATGTTATTGTAAAAAAAAAAGGGCTAATTCCATCAAGCTATTAATAAGGCTCATAGAGCGGGTACTTATTCCTGGTTTCCGTGGTGCAAGCGGATAAGAGTACACGAATCCCCCTGGACGGGACGCCAGTCTATCGCAGATTAACTTTTCAGCAGTGCTGGTACTCATTTTGCAGCTGAGTGGACTGAAGCAAGTAAAGTGTCTTGCTAAAGGACACAATACAGCGTTCACGACGGGAATAGAATCGGGTACCTTTCGAACACGAGCTTGACTCCTTAACCACTGAGCCACTGCACTTCATAATATAAACTGCATATTATTCCCCATTCCAATAATTAAGCAAAAATTATTTGCTGTAATTTAGAAAGTGGTAGTTCATTTCAAGAAATACATGTACATAGCGTAGCTATGACATAACATGGTTGGATTAGACTAGTAACTAGTCATGGGACTATTTCTTTTAGCGAGGCAGGTAGCTCTGTCAGCTTAGCACACGACTAAGATGCTGGAAGTCCCAGGTTCGAGTCCAACACTGATTTAAGCAGTGATTTTTCCACAGATATGCAGAATGATATACGCTGACATCAAGGGCAGAAGTTTGCCTTCTACATCACACCTTCTCCCCCACCCGACCTTTGTAAAAAGTGGCCATTGGTTGGGTGGCGCACACCGTTCTTCGGAGGGGACTTAAAGCCGTCGGTCCCGATGGTGGGTGTTTTACCTCCTGCCTGGTTCTTTAAACACTTCTCGAAAAGAGCAGGGTGTAAACCCGGTGTTCATCCACTTTCCATACTGGCAAATGCATAGGGTACACATCGTAACTTACGTGTGCTTTCCCTGGCATATGCCTAAAGTGAAATACAAGATATGTTCCTGTGGTGAAACGTGTAATTCCATATGATAGGGGACAATTCAAGAAAAATAATGGTGAAAAAACTGATGTTTAAAAGTGACTAATTTCATAAATGTAATTACCTCCGCCAACAAAGTTGGACAAAGCTTATGTTTTTATCTGCGTTTGTCCATTTGTTTGTTTGTCATCAACATATCTCGAGAAATGTCGATTGGATTTTGATTAAATTTGGTATGTGGTTTTGTTACTGCTTACGTAAAAAATAATTTAATATTGGGACATATTGGAAGAGGAAATTGGCAGAAATTAAAATTTAACAGGTGCTATGTTTTAGGGGGAGATCTGTCAGTACTTAGTAGAAACTTTTTTAATGGAATGTGCTGAACAAAGAATACATGCCCTGAAAGGATTCCAAACAATCAATTTTGTGGACTCCAAGAAAATCAAATCAAATCAAGTGGTTTCAGGTATCAAAGAGAATCAAAACAATCCGCTTCTTGCATGAAGGATGATAATGGAATGTAAATTTTGAATGGGACTTGAACAATGAAAATAACCGGCATAAAACTAACAAAAATGATATGACCTTGGAAGAAATCAATTAGAAGGTAGATCCGGAAGTGTTTAGAATACCATGGAGCTAATAACTGAATACTTAAGCTCTATGAGAATATGAATGGCAATACAAATAAAAACTGAGAATTAGATTCCTTGGGGATAAATCTTGGTGGGTCTAGGATTTCTGAGGTAGATTATTGTATGTTGGGGATGGTGAATGAACTGAGGGGGTGGAGGTATGCACTCTACAGAAACTAAAACTCTAGTTCAATAGTGTTAAGGTCCACTTCCATGACTAGTTTATGTATGTCTTTGACAATTATTTACTTCTTTCTAAAGGATTGAATTTTTCCTCCAATACAGGGATGGCGTTTATCATATACTTTATTTAAACATGGTTTTGTTGACTTTTTTATTGTTTTAGATGACATAGAATACCCAATGACTGGGGTATGTGATGGTGTGATGCCACACTTGGTTACTGTATTTCAAACCATGTGTATGCAATTAAATTTCCAGGTTTCCAAATAGGCCACGCTCACCATAGCAACGCGGTAACTATGTGGGGCAAAGAAGCCTCAAATCTGCAATCGTGTATTACCAATGCATTGACATTTAGATGAGGCCTGCCACAAGTTTTGATTCATTTATGGCACTTCGCTGGATTTTTAGAGTTTTTAGCAAATAGGATAAACAAAATTCATTTTGCTAACTGTTCTGGGTAACAGCAATCTGATTTACAAAGCCCACAGCGAGCCCGTAAGCTTTTCTACCCTACCATCGTATCTCTGCTTTCTTTTTTACCTTTTTGCACTTTCCTTTTGCATCCTATATTTTCTCCCCTCCCTCTCCCACTCATCTCCAAATCACTCTAGCACCTTAAATTTCTAACACCCTCTTGGTACATTTGACTCTGACTGTCGTGGTGCCTTTAAACATAAACAAACCAAACCAACTAATTTTTAATGTATGGAAAGGTGTGATACATGGAAGAGAAAAAATTTCAATATCTTTACTGTCATTCTTTAAATTTCTGTTCTAAATTTTATTCACTGAAAATCATCAGACTTGGAAGGTAATTTATAGGTTTTCTTGTTGTGATATCCTGCAAAATTTCAATCAAATTTGCATAATTTGTTATAATGAGGCCTAAAAATAATTAAAAAAACTGTAAAATTGTCAATTTTAAGTGATTTTAGTTCAACATTTTGCTAATTTCATGGTTTATAGCATATTTCCTTGGTTTATAACATATTTTCTTAGTTAGTAGCATATTTTCTTGGTTTGTAGCATATTTTCTTGCAATTAAGCTCAAGTTGTTGCTACCTGTCCATAAATCTTTAAGAAAGATGGATTATATTTAGTCAGATAAGTAGGTTATATGGTTATATAGCATGTCCAAGGTTATCACAGAAGAATATATATATAGGTTTTCTTGTTGTGATATCCTGCAAAATTTCAATCAAATTTGCATATTTTGATATAATAAGGCCTAATATATATATATATATATATATATATATATTTACTTATATATATCATCAGCAAACCGGTGAGAGTGCTAGATGATCTTTAACAGTTCAGAGCGATTTTATATATTCTTCACGTCATGTGCTACTACGTCCTTGAAACTCTAACACATGATGTGAAGTTTGTATGTATATATATATATATATATATATATACATAAGTTGTTCTGCTCCTTAAAGTTTCAAACAGTCAGACCCGACCTAATACATAACCAGGTCGGGTCAGATTTTTCCTCTTTATTTTCTTTATTCTAAAAACCTTAGTTGTTGTGGAAGTTGGTGCTGAGTATCATATTAGCAATGGATGAAGTCCTTATTGTGTGGTTATTTTAATTAAGATAAAGTGGTCTCACTAATTGCTACAGTAAGTTTGTGGTTATGATTTGCTGGAACAAATATTTAAGGAGAAGGACAAGTCATGATATGTATATATATGTATTTATATATATATATATATATATATATATATATATATATATATATATATATATATATATATATATATATATATATATATATATATATATATATATATATATATATATAAAAAATATATATATATATATATGTATATATATATATATATATATATATATATATATATATATATATATATATATATATATATATAGTATATATATATATATATATATATATATACATATATATATACATATATATGTATGTATATATATATATATATATATATACATGTATATATATATATATATATATATATATATATATATATATATATATATATATATATATATATATATATATATATATATATATATATATATATATATATATATATATATACATATATATATATATATATATATATATATATATATATATATATATATATATATATATATATATATATATATATAGTATATATATACACATATACAGCTGGCAAAGATGATGTAAACTCATGCAAGCTATTGACATGGAAGTTTTTCCCTAAAATGTTCAACATGACCTTTTCACCCTCCCAAAGAACAGAAACAAACAGACATAAGCTCTCTTTGTTGAAAGTACTTTGAAATATCTACCCCTGGATTTATTGAAGCAATTCAAATATACAGCTGAATAAATTTGAGGCAGATTTTGACAATTGTTTGAGAATTTTAGAAAGCTGTGCATGAGGGTCAATAATTGTTTGAACTTGATTTGTGTAATGAGCCTTCTTTAGATTCAGAAAGAAATAGTTCATAAGATAATGTAAGCAGAACTATTGACAATCAATTATGACCTGCAAACAGTTGTTGGAAGTTAGCACAGCACACTGGTCTATACTTTCGGCCTAAAATCAATATTCCTGCTCTATTTTGTTACTTTTTGCAGATGTTTAAGAATTTTTCTCTATTTGGTTTATGATGCGATGATGTGTTAAAGCTGAGACTTTTTGTTGTGTGTGTAATTTTGACCATCTTTTTTTTAATATCTAATTGATATCCTTCTCTGATAGATTTTCTCACATTATTTTATTGATCTTAGATAATCTCTACAAATCAGTCATTCTGCTATCTGTTGCTTTAATTAAAAAATATTCCCGTAAGATGTAATTTTTAGCTCAACTATGAAGAATAGAACATGAAGCGATATCTTTCCTTGGGAGAAATGGTCCGTCAATCAGTCACAGCTGATGCACACATCACCTCAGGAATATGATACACAGCTATTTTATCACCAATTTGCAAACAAATTTCTCCCACTAAGACACCGAACATGGATGATTGATTTCAATCACAAAAGTGCCCTGAATCTGCCCTGGATTTCTGTAATCTAGTACACACAAATAACCTTGGGCTACTTGGCTGTGGTTTGCATGGGTATAGCAGATAAACAATCATTGTTTAGAGTGGAAACAATACACTGAACAGGAAGTCAGGTTGGTAATTGTCATACCTGAGTTTTCAGGATTAACTAAGGTGTTGGGTGCAGGTAGGCTCAGAGAGAAACTTCTCGGCATGTAGGAGCTATTCTATTCACCTTGGCGTCTGCCTCGGTATTGGTTAAAGTTTGGGCGGAGCAAGATCTATGAAAAGCTTGTGGTCATTTGAAAATATACATTATTTAAAAGTGGAATAAATATATAGAACGTGCATAATGTCTGAATTAAAATTTGCAGTGTCATAGATGATAACCAAAATAACAAATGATTAGGCTTGAAAAGAACTGAAAAGTTTTAAAATATCTGAAATATTGTTTTGAAGATTTTCTAGTGGAAATTATTAGACTCCGCCTTAATTATTTAAGTTGACTGCTAATTTGCATAGAGTTGTTATATGAACCTGACTTTTATTTATGTATGAGCACAAACAAACATAGTATGCAATCATGAAGCAATATCTTTCCTTAGGAAAAATGGTCCGTCAATCATTCACAAATAATGCGCACATCATGACAGGCATATAATACACAGCTATTTTATCACCAGTTTGCAAACAAATTTTTTCCACTAAGACACCCAACACGGTTGAGTGATTTCAATCACAAAAGTGTCCTGATTACTCAGCACTGGCATTCTGTAATCTTATACACCCAAATAACCTTGGGCTACTTGACTGGTGTGCATGGGAATGGCAGATAAACAATCTTTGTATATAGTGGAAGCACAATACACTGAACAGGTAGTCTGGTTGGTAATTGTCATACCTGAGTTTTCAGGATTAACTCATGGTGTCGGGTGTGGGTAGGCTTAAAGAGAAACTTTTTGGCATGATGTACATTTGAAAAGGGACAGACAATTGATTACTCTTTTCATTCTACCAAATACACAAATAACTTTTATTAATGTACTACAGGTGGCATCGGGGAGGAGATGGATGGATGGCATTAGGGAGGAGGGGATAGATGGCATCAACAGGGGAGATGATGGATTGATGGCATCAAGGAGGGTGGGAAGGATGGCATCAGGGAGGAGGGATGGATGGCTTCGGGGAAGGATGGATGGCATCAGGGAGGGAGGAATGGATGGCTTTGGGGAAGGATGGATGGCATCGGGGAGGGAGAGATGGATGGCTTTGGGGAAGGATGGATGGCATCTGGGAGGGAGGGATGGATGGCATTGTTGAGGGATGGATGGCATTGGGGAGGGATGGATGTTATTGGGGAGGGATGGATGGCATCAGGGATGGGAGAGATAGATGGCATTGGGGAGGGAGGGATGAATGGCATCAGGGAGAGAGGGATAGATGGCAGATGCCATCAAGGAAGGAAGGATGGATGGCATTAAGGATGGGAGAGTTAGATGGCATTGCCATGCCATCAAGGAAGGAAGGATGGATGGCATTAAGGATGGGAGAGTTAGATGGCATTGGGGAGGGAGGGATGAATGGCATCAGGGAGAGAGGATAGATGGCAGATGCCATCAGGGAGGTAAAGATGGATAGCATTGGGTAGGAATGGATGGCATCAGGGAGACACGGAGGAATGGGTGGTATTAGGGTGGGAGGGATGGCATCAGGAAGGGATGGATGGCATTAGGAAGGGATGATGACATCAGAAGGGAGGGACGATGACATCAAGAGGGATGGATAAATGGCAATGGGAAGGAGGGATGGGTGGCATCTGGGAAGTAGGGATGGATAGCATCAGGGGGGAGGGATGGATGGCATCGGTGAGGATGGGTGGATGCATTGGGGAAGGAGAAAAGTGGATGGCATTCGGGGAGGGAGGGATGGATGGCAGTGGTGAAGGATGGATAGCATCGCAGAGGGAGGGATGGATGATTGGCATCGGGGAGGAGGGAAGGATCTTATCAGGGAATGGATGGCATTGGAGGAAATAGATGACCTTTAGGTGGAATTCATCAAACTATTGACATTTCATACTTTGCTACAGTAATTGCAGTGCCTATTAGATGTATGTCATCATTTTATTAATAAGCATTATTCAAAAGTGAATATCTGAGATATCGTGTTTACAAGCAAAGCGTCACACCCGCATACCCACACATACTCACCCTCACACCAACACCACTGCATAGGTTCCTGATGCTGATAGCATAGGAACAAAAATGAAAACAAAGAATTAGATACTGTATGTGGACTTTCCTGCAGCTTAATTTGTTATCAAAATTTATCTCACTGGAAGTTATGGGATAAGTAACTGTTTACTTCCTTCAAGTAGTGCACTCCCTCTGCAGCTTCAAATAGTCAAGCATGCTGTCATTCAGACAGCTCTAGTTATTTACCTGATGGAGAAAAATTTAAGAAAAAATGGTGAACAACCATGTTAATATCTTATTTCCAGAAGAAGTTATTGATATTTCTTGCCCACATGAAAATTACTTTTGTACGGAGTCCAATATTGACATTATGATGTCTTCACAGTACTTCCTGTACTAATCGTTATGTATTTAAAATGAATCCCCAATTTTTCATGATTCAAATATAAATTACAATGTCAGATTGGAAAACATTATTGTAAATTTTATTCTTCACTATTTCTAATGATTTTTGAAGAAAAAAATGTTCCCAATCATTTAGAAAATATGAAATTAATTTTCAAAGAAATACATAAAGAACAGTACAGAAGTGCTGTGATGACATCATAATGATGACTTGGACTCAACAATCTCTTTTTTTGCAGACAAAAAATCTTTAAAATTCAATAACATCTTGTAGGAATAAGATATTTTTTTTATTTTTTTTAACCAATCTGTTCCTTTTATTTTCTTCATCAAATATATTAAAATGAAATTCCATGGAATATTCCTTTAAAACCTTACCATGAAATACCCCCAATTCATGTGGGGTTGGTGGGGTATTACATGCTTGGTCAATATTCACAGTGGCAGATACAGTCACCATTGCAGCAAATTAATTTACAATTTCACAGCTGATAGCGCCAAACAGAATAGCACATATTATAGTACAGCCGTTAGCAATCAGTGCACTGTTTCATCACATACAAAAACAATTGCTAAATTTCTGTTTAATGCTATGAAAGGTCTTATACGGGAGAGCATTGATTTGTTTTACATAGAACACTGTAAAAAGGGGAAAAGTTGATTAGAGAATTTTATGAGGCAGTATGATGTCAATTGACCTCTGAGTTAGTTGATTGACAGCTTTTTTAACCAATCACCGCTCAAATTTGCTTAGAAACAAAATCTGCATAACTAAAAATCCTACGTGGTACTGGTACAGCTAGCTAGTGGTGAGCGCTCATGCAGTTTATGCAATATACTGCACAAAGCAAATTTCTGCACACACAGACTGAGTGATGACAAAAATTGCACTTACGGGCCTACTACAGGTTTTGTAAATCTGATTCCCATTACCAGAACGGGTAGCAAATGGAAATTTGTTTATTCCTGATGCTAAAAACTCTTCAAGATCCGGAGATGTGCCATAGTTGAATTAGAGCTTGCAGCAGGCCACATGAACATCTGAATGTCAATGCATTGGTCATGCATGATTGCGGATTTGAGGTTTTGTTTTGCTCCACCTAGTTACTGTGTTGCTAGGGTGTGTGTTGCCTATTTTATAACTCAAGAGAGGTCAATTAAAGAAAGTTGAATGATTTTTAAAGCAGGACAGTGCAGTGTGAAGATTTAAGAAGATATTAAGCATGAAACACATTTTTTATAATTAATTGCAATCTTGCTATTTTTATGTTTCCCAATGAGGAATAAAAGTTTCCAACAATTACCAAATTTACATAATAAAGTTGCAATTTATTTGATATTCTTCATTTAATTTCATTTTATAAAATTTTGTCCACATTATTTAACAATATACAACAAATTATTTACATAATATAGATTAAGTGGAGGAAACCTGAAAAAGGAAGTGCTTGACAAGCAGGCCACCTTTACAAAAAATAAAGAAAAAATAATAACAAAAACAATAACCCACTAAACAAAAGTCAAAACTTACATTTTAAAACTTAAATATATACTCTACAGCCTCTACAACAGCCCTCCCCACCCACCTAACCCGGACCCTCCCACACTCTTATACCCACCCGTTATACAGCTGTACCTAAAATTAATATTTGGTAACTAGATAATTTATCAGTTTTTTGGTAAATAAAGAGATTGAGATGATATTCTTAAACAGAGGATCTAGGTTATTCCAGAGTTTAGTAACCAAATAGACAAATGATTTTTTGTTGCCAATGGTATTAAAGCTGAATAAATTACACTTATCAGAGTGTCTGGTAAAGTGGCTATGAATACATTTGTTTGGTTGAAATAAATTACAGAATTTAGATGCTAACAATTTTTGTATAAAACATAAAAATTCCCACTTGGTGCTTATAAATGTCATAAACGTTGAGGATATTCAAATCTTTATAAATACTACCCATGTCAATATTATAATCAGATGATGTGATTAAAGGAACAGCCTTTTTCTGCAGTACATTTAACCAATCAAGATATGTGTGGAAAGTATTCCCCACGCAATGTTGCAATAGGATAAATTAGAAAGAATAATTGAATTATACAACATTAATAGAATACAATTTTGGGGTACAAAATGCTTAATTTGGTAGAGAACGCCAATATTCTTATAAATCTTATTACATAATGTGGCATTTCCATGTCAAATGAGGATCGATAAGAAGCCCTAATAATTTAACACTGGCAGATTTGCTTAACAACGGAACCATTAATACAAATATTCAAATCGGGATTGTTATATTGTCTCTTTTGGAAAATCATAAACTTGGTTTTCTTAACACTAGGGGATAGTTTATTGGCCTTAAACCACGCAATCAGAGACAAGAGCAAGTTCATTATTCAGTATATGAATACTTGAACGTGGATCAATAGTTTTAAATAAGATACTGTATCATCTGCGAATAAGACAAATTTTAATTGGTTCGAACAATGGGGAAGATAATTTATATATAAGAAATATTGTTCTTATTTTGCAGAGGAAGAAGCAAGATTTGGACTCTGAAAATACTGTTTTTTCAATGAGACCTGCCTCAACTATACAGACAAGAAAGGTATGTCTTTTACTAAAAACAAAATGGTGAAGAAACTACTTCAATATCTTTTTCTGTTAAGGTGATATTAAAGTTAAAAGTGCTGTCTTATCTGTGTAGAAATGACTGGTGTAGTAAGTCTACTACCGAAGGTGGGCACCATCCTTACATACATAATAATTGTTAATGTACTTTAGAACATGTACTATATTCGACGTAGTAAGTGCCCAAGGTGCTTAAGAAAATAAAATTGCATTACTTTTTGGGCCTGAAGTTTCTTCATGACCGCCCATACTCGGGGTCGCATACATTGTGCAGGGTTCTAGCTACGCTGGGCGGGCCAGCCCAGGACTCACAGTTCCCACCCACCACTCGGCTCTAAGATTCACTCTTCCACCTGGCACTCAAAAGTTCAATTCGGTTAATTGATTAAATGTTTAAACAGTTCTCCTTTTAATCTCGTTCTGTTTATGCCATCTGCTGATTTACACACATAAAATAACATACATTATGTACAATAAAGTCTGATCAAAACAACTAAACTATATAGAAATTTAACGCAATTGAACGTACATATTATCATAAAATCACCCATACGTGAAGCTTTTTGCATAAACACACATACATGCACACAGTTCAGGTTCACATTTTAATCCTTGTGAATCATGCTGGCAGCTTGCCGAGTCCGTCACTTACCATACAAACAAAATTTAACAAATTAAATATTACACCCCCAAGGGCCCAAGGCATGCCTATAGACCTGTCCAAATGTAAGTAACCAATCACATTTGTTATAAACCCCCATATGCACTTAACATTATAACGGACTGATCGATATTCTTTTAAATTGTGGGGGATTTGATATTGACAAAAGTTGTTGCGTAGTTGATAGGAACATGTGCCGCTAGTTGAAATAATTGTAATAATGTATGGCTTTCGTGGAACGATACTGGGACGAAAATAAAAGCGGTAAAATGTTTGAGCAAGATGAATAACAATGGGAATTGAGAGAAGAGTTTCTGGCATATGTTTGTACTTTTTGGGGGAAGTGGGGGGCAGTTAAATATCCATTATATTTTCTAGTCTCATTGTACTTAAAAATATTTTGTAAATCCTTCTAGCACTCCGATAAAAAAACTAAAAAAAAGTTTTTTGTTGTCAATGGACTAAAATTAAACAGTTCTTTATGGGAGGGGGGTCCAGGAGGTCACCCGGGATTGTCACTGGAGCCCGGCACTCAAACTTGTCTAGCTAGAACCCTGACAGTGTGCTATTTGAACTGCATTGTACATAGTTAGATGTTATGTGAACTGATTCTGTATACTAGCCTTATACAATAATCATTACAAAAATTGTGTCAGACGCAAAGTAAGCAAAGAATATAACCAAACCTTAGTAGTCTAAGTCTTGAAATCATAATTTTCCCTTATACTTTTTTTCGGGGGTGGGATGGTAGGTTTGATTCAGACTTGTATGATTTTGCACCACCACTCCACCCCCTCACCCTCCTACCCTCGTAAAAAAATCTAACTATGCCTCTGCCTATATCAATACCATCTGACACCCTTGCTCTGCCCAACTCCACCCTAGGACCCTCTCCTTAGCCACAGCTTAACCAACCTTGCACACCTGCACTCATTTCAGTTCATTTTCATACAATTTCAAGGAGCTCTTGGTCTAAAAGGGAATTTTGAAATAACACAAGTTTAATTTTTGATACTCAATCATGTTGTTAAAAAATTTCCAAAGTATTCATAAGAATTTAGTATGATAAATTTGAATAAAATGGTACCTAATGGTTTTCAGTACCATCACTTGCACAAAAAGTGTGTTCGAATATTCTTGAAAATCAAGAAAAATATGCCCTAATTATTCGGCTGTCAGCACCTTCCCTCTCTGGCACAATATGACCTAAATTGTTGAGGAGCCATTAATCTCACAAACCAACTAACTTGGGAAAACCAGTAAAGTGCTGTGGCTCAGTGGTTACGAGAATCAAGCTCATTATTCTAAAGGTATTACATTCAATTCCTGACGCGTGAATTGTCCTGAATTGTGCAAAGAAGGCACTTCATTCAACTTGCTTCAGTTCTCTCAGCTTTGAATAATTAGGTACCAGTTTTATTGCAGAATAAACCTTCAGTGGATTGCATCATGGTCCCTGTTAGGAAAAGTCATTGCTCCTCATCTGTTTGCACCATGGACCAGGGAATGAATTACAGCCTTATGGGCCCTCAAGTGGTGCAGTACGGTGGTTCAGTGATTAAGAAGTCATGCTCCTGTGAGAAAGGTACCGGGTTCGATTCCTGCCGCGAGCGCTGCATTGAGTCCTTGAGTAAGGCACTTTACTTGACTTGCTTTAGTCAACTCAGCTGTAAAATGAGTACCAGCACTGCTGGGGAGTTAACCAGAGATGGACTGGCATCCCGTCTAGGGGAGTCATGTACTCTCATCCACTTGCGCCATGGAAACCTGGGATAAGCACTGACCCTATAAGCTTAACGGTTGGTACTGGTACAACTAGCTACTGGTGTGCGCTAATGTGGTCAATGCAATTTACTGTACAAAAGAAGTTTCTGCTGACACAGACTGAATGACTGCAAAATGGTAAACAAAAATTGCGCTTACAAGCTCTGCGAGCTTTGTAAATCTGATTGCTGTTACCCAGAACGTTTAGCAAACTGATTTTTGTTTATCCCTTTTGCTAAAAACTTGATAAAGATCTGGAGAAGTGCCATAAATGGGCCAAAGCTTGCGGCAGGCCTTGCGAACATCTAAATGTCAATGCATTGCTAATGCACGATTGCAGATTTGAGGATTGTTTACCCCCACCTAGTTACCACGTTGCTATGGTGGGTGGGTGTGGCTTACATGTATTTCGTAACTCAGAGACCTTAATTCTGTGTACAGTGAGAGTTACAGTACTTGCACACGTAAAAAATACATTACGTTTTATGTGGAATGTGGTGTTGTCATCAATTTCTCTTTTCAAATATTATTCCCACAGAGAAAAGGGAAAGTCCCCTCACATCACAGTGACTACACCAGAGATGTTCCGTCCTCCATGGGCACCTTCAAGCCGAGGATAAAGATAGATCCCGTCAAACGAGAAGGACCGAAGTGGGACCCATCAAGGCTCAACCCTGATTCACAATTTGTTATGGGGGCAAGGGCTAATAAGTAAGTTTAAATTGGTAAAATGTCCTTTCTACAAATTGGCAATTAATTTTTTATTTTTGTATTCCTCTGTAGTGTGTGATGTTTTACTTCAGTTGGAGGAAAATAATGAAATTGTGAATCCGATTTTGGTTGTGCATTCATCTTATTTATTTTCATCTTATTTATTTTTGGTTCCGATGCTAATAGCATAAGGAACCTGTGCAATCATGCTGGCATGTGTATGTATATATGTATGAGTGTATGTATGTATGTGTGTCTGTAACAACAAGTTTATAAGCACGATATCTCAAGAACAATACGCTGGATTCTTGTTATATGTGGTACACAGATAATCCATAGTCTGTGTAGATATGCCCTGTTGTTTTTGGTAGTGATGTCATGCATATTAATGTGTAGGCGGGCTTAATGTGAAAATCTTGAAATGTTCATATTTCATAAAGCATATCTTTCCTTAGGAGAAATGGTCCGTCAGTCATTCACAGTTAATGCACATTATTACCTCAGGCATAAGATACACAGCTATTTTTACTACCAGTTTGAAAACAAAACTTCTCCCATTAAGACACCTAACACGGATTTTAATCACAAAAGTGCCTTGATTATTCAGCTCTGGCTTTTGTGTAATCTGATACACACAAATAGCCTTGGGCTACTTGGTTGTGGTGTGCATGGGAATGGCAAATAAACAATCATTGTTTGGAGTGGAAACACAATACACTGAACAGGAAGTCGGGTCGGTAATTGTCATACCTAAGTTTTCAGGATTAACTCAGATGTCGGGTGTGGGTAGGCTTCAAGAGAAACATTTCAGCATGTTAACAACCGAATGTCTGTTTTGTTTCATATTTGGTATAATTATGATGCTATCGAGTATACACATGTTCATAGTTTAAAAAAATTGAATTTCATTAATATGCATAGTGGGCGGGGCTTAATATGATTTTGCTGAAAACAGCTTGTAAGCACAGTATCTCAAGAACAGTACTCTCGATTCATGTCACATTTGGTATACAAATAGCCCATGATCTATAGGTGTGCCCTATTGTTTTTGGTGTTGATGTCATGCACATTAATGAGTAGGCGGGGCTTAATGTATATTGTTATTGATTGCATAAATATTGACCCATCAAGCAATTTATGAAGAATGTGATATATTACTACAGTGTACTAGTCTGATTTCAGTCATTTCTACATAATTCTGATTGAACTTTCAACTTATTATGTAAATATCTCTTTTAAATATTTTGAACACTTTCTTCTCTGTAGAGGCCATTTTGTTGTTCTACTTCTTTGTTCATACTACATAAGAGCTTTATTCAAAAACATTTAGAGGAGAATATAATCAAGTCTTAAAACTAAGAATTCAAGAAAGGAGCAATACAGAAGATGCTCATTAATTTGACAAGGAAGAGTAACATTGTAATTGAAATAAATACAGTAACACATGAATCTTTTAAACTAGCATGCAAATTTCCACTAGCTCTTTCTGCAGTATCATTAATACCCTGGACACCATGCCTCAGATGGTTCCCTAAAATTTGAAGATGATTCTCCACCAATAGTGCCCACTTCTTGTCTTTATTCTAGTCATTAGGTTTTCTTGCTGAAAGAAACCCACTGTTCCTTGAATTGGCCATTGAAGTAAAATTTCAATTTCATATTTTCTGTATATATAAACATTACTCTTTGTAAAGCAAGCTTACAACATTCAATAAAGTATTATCTGTTGCATGTGTCTAATACCCCTTTAAGCATGACCTTTGACCTCTTTAGCATCTACATGTAAACCTCTTTTACAAATAATTGTCATCAAAAATAAAGCACTTTTAAAAAACAAACACCTACAGTAAGGTTTGCAATATTTTGTGATTTGCTTCAAATTTTGACCATGATTATAATAGTAGCAGAACTACTATGTTGGTGTAACATTGCAGAATATGACAGAAGCTTGGATTCAGAACTTTTTTGTTTTTCCCTCTGCAAAATAAGTCTAGCTACACGAGTGGTAAAGGGTCAGTTGATAAAAACAGAATCTGCTTTTAAATTGTGCTGCATATTACCAGACTAAAAATATATTTTAGACACATCTGGGTGTAACTTACATCCCATTGCACCATTTTCCGCCCTGTCACACTTATTCCGTCCTGTCACACAACAATTCCAGCCTGTCATAAAAATTTCTCTTCATCCTGGCTTTATTTGCAAGATTTATCCAATCATGGCAACTTATGTGACTATAAGGTCTAGCAAATACTTGAAACTTTAGACATCCATTTGGGGCGGATGACATGGGGGTTGTATACTTTAAGTTAAAAACAATTCATCTGAAAATGCGACGGGATGGAAACTGGACGATTGATTGATTGATGACCTATTGAATATTCATGAAGTATATTATAATACAGAGGGTCAGTTCTAAAGAGTATCAGTAACAGACAGTTCACTCATGTTACAAATATTATTCCACATGTCCTCTGTAATTAAGTATATTCAAATTTGACATTCCATCCTGATGCATACAGAGGGCGGTTTTCATGTAATTATATATGCATAATCCTGGAAAAGTGTGATGAATCCATAAACTATGCCTTCTTCCATGAACTTAGATTATACCTGTCTAAATGTATGCACTTCTAATTAATGACAGATATCATAGTATGTAGGACAGGGTGGGAGGACATGTGTGATGGGATGGTATGGCATGTGAAACAAAGTGGTGTCTTGGCATTTATGACAGGCTGGGATGGCATGTGGGACCAGGTGGGAGGGCATGAGTGACAGGGTAGCATGACATGTGGGACTCCATGGCATGTAATAGAATGTCATCTGGATATCAGGTGGGATGGGACAGGGTGCAGGCCACCCAGACAGGCATCAAATCATAAAAATCCATTCAAAATTAGAAAGAAGAATGAAAATATTGTTATCTTATACAAGCAAGTTGAGAGTATACATCACATTAACACATTCCCTCAAAAGTATTATGCATTTTATTAAAACATGTAACCTTTTTATTCAAATTAATGCTTTTGGTATAAGGAAAACAGGAAAATATGTTTGTGTAAAGTGTTTATACCCAATCTCAATAATTTAGAAAAAAATATTTTCAATAATATACAAAGAAGTAATTTATTTTATGACATTGTCATGGAAGTGGAATCTTTAAAGCAGAGATCGCGTTAACGACAAATTTGTTGTATATTACGCCATGGCTAAAAAATTTATGACACAGGTTGTACCTGTGTTGTAAGATTTAGATATAGCATGTGGAATTTTACGCCAGAGTTTTTCATTAAAATAAATGAAAATCATGAACATCTTACCTCTCTGGTGAATTCAAAGTTTTATTTCACACAAAAATGATTTTGAATTACTCATAAATAAAAGAAATATGACACAACTACGAGACTAACACATGCCCGTAGTGCTGTCATAAAGGCTAGTGCATAGGCCCTATGCATGATGTACGTACGTACATCGTACAGTGTACATGAAAGTTTTGATGTCGTTCTGAATGCAGGCTGTCAATTGTCAACGATATTATTAGCTAGGATTCAACTTTCCTCCTGTATTGTGTTGATTGTGTATCTGTGAAGTGATCACAGTCTGCAAGAAAATATAATGTAAAGAAGTAGGCGTGTTCGAGATCTGAATAGTATATTATCATTGACAATTGGTCAAAGTTCACCAAAACCTATAAAAGTTTGGATACAATAAACAAAAGTATTTTCTAGTTTATTTTGGGATTGTTAAGCCAAATTTCATGATTCAACAATCAACATTATACAAGGATTGGGTATGAACTTTTTCTTAATACGTTTTATGCTAATAATAGTCCGATTTTTTAAATGTTTTTGGTATTTTAAGCGCAATTTTCATTCACTTTAGCGAGGCAGGCCTACACAAGTGTGTGTGTTAACAATTACTTGCATGCTTCGCTAGCGCACAATGCCCTGTACATTACGCAGTGCCCTGTACATACAACAACAAATTTACAAAATACGCGGAATTTCAAGGGCTTGTTGTAACCAACTACGCCAGGAAAAATATTTTAACGCAAGCTCTGCTTTAAAGGAAACATTAATTCTGGCTTTTTCTTCATGTAATATGATAGAAATGATAATTGAAAGTTACCTGAAGATATTTAACATCGTACAAAACAATTTAGCATATATTTTCTGATTTATTAAAACAATAATTTTGTAAATATAAACTTACATGAGAGTGGCCATTTTGTCCATACACCCTCTAAAAAACCATATTTTCTAACTGGATTTGAGAAGTCGTCCATCTAATGTGTGGTTCATTCATTGTGGTATAATGTGTAAAGGTCTTATATCATTTTTAGGAAGAATTAGAAGGTACAGAAATGTGCCTAGCAAATGAGCATGACCACTTTCTGTAAATCTTGGGAGATGGAATTTCCATGGCTCAAGCCTGTAAAGAATGACCAACCAGAAGCACATCTATAGCTTTTAGTTTTTGGAGGGGAGCTTAAGCCCTGATAAACACATCTTACCAAGATGTTTACCTCTATCTTGGTTCAGATTAAAGGTTTTTGACCCTAAAGTGTAATTTTTTTTCCAACAATTTATGCTTGCAAACTGAAGATTTGTTACCTTTCTTACAAATTACTATAGGTAAGATATCAAAGAATTTAAATCTTGATATTTTGAACAAAGCAAAAGTGTTCTTAATCCCTATTTCATTACCTTAAAAATGACACCTTTCCCATCAATATTGAACCTTCACTTTTCGAGTTATGGGTCTCTAAAGTTTGTGGGCCCAGCCCATTTTTATGATTTTCCTCAATATTCAACAGTCAGTAACTTTTGATCCTTATGCCTGATTTCGCTAAATATTGAAATTTGGCCCATTTTTGGTGATAACAATGGCCTATATCAAATTTGAGCAAATTCTGAGATGGTGGTGTATTTTCCATTGGGTGATCCAACACGGAATGACCTATTTTTCTAACATGCCTAATATAATTTCATTCCCCATTCCCAATACAAGAAATCCTAAGCCCCTCAAGTATTATCCCCAAAGAACCTCTTTATTTTTGTATCTGTATTGCTCATTTGCATTCTAAACACTTTGGGATTATTTACCTTCTGATTAATTTCTTCCACTTTTATACATTCAGGCTAAGCATTCATTGTTTGAGTGCCTTTCAGGCAAGATTCACTTTCCATCATTTTCATTTCATGGCAGAAACCAATTGTTTTGATTTTCTTTCATACCAGAAACCGCTTAATTTGATTTTCTTTGAGTTCAGGAAATTAATTGTTTTGATTTCCTTTCAAGGCATGAATTTATTATTGAACACATTCCATTGGAAAGTTTTGAATAAGTATAGACAGATCTCACCCTAAAACCTCCCCACCCCATCCATTTCTTCCCTCCCCCTTTTCCAATATATCCCAAATTTAAGCAGTAACAAAACCACAAACCAATTGAATCAAAATTTAATTACCAGTTCTTGAGGTATGTTGATGACAAGACAATTCACTCTAAAACATACCCACTCTACATTTCTGCCCTTCCCCTGTTCCAATGTGTCCCAAAATGTAATAATGTTCTCCCTACTGTAAGTACCAACCACACCCCAAAGAGATATGTTGATGACAGACAAACAAACAAATGGCAGGCAAAATCATAATTACAATTGTAAAGAATAACTGGCAGCCCTTCTGATATGAACAAAAGACCACGTTATTGCAAACAACAAATACCAAAATACTGAGCCTCCTATTGGAAGGATATTGCTGTCTACTCTTGTTCGGATAATACTGTGAAAGGTTGTCTGCTCATCAAAAGATGTCACTCTACATCCCGGTTATGAGCCACCTGTTTCTATTGATTAAGCCTTGTTTTTGATGACATGTAACTCACATACATTTGAGATAGTTGACACAATTCTGCTCTGAAATTGAAACTATTTGCTTAATATGTTTCCACTTTTTGTCCTGAGATTACCTTTTTTTCTAGTTTTTTTTATCTAAAGATTTTCTTCAAGTGTTTGAAACTTTTCCTCGTAATATCTTTCTCATATTTGCCATCTGTCATGACAGGCCATCCATAGTCTTCGGCAACATTACTTTTTTTGTTTTCCTGTTGCCTGAACTACTCATGGTTGAAAACGACTGTGAAGCTATATACTCATATGACTTTAAGATATGATCCATCAGGAGTTATAAAGAATGTCAATTTTACAACTTAAATTTTCTTCATATAAATCTTTTAGATTCAATATATATTATACAATCATTTGGTATCTACCTGATCTTACTTCTTGTACAGAGGGAAGTAATCAAACAGATTGGTTGACCTGAAGATAGTTAGCTTAATTAAAAATAGATATTAAAAAAAGACATAGTATTTATGACCCCCCCCCTCCCCTCCCTTCTCCATATCCTGCATTGTATGTTCACACATACAGTACTTCTTCAGTTTCTAGTTCTGTTGATTACTATCAGGGACAAAAGTCTTGGCACTTACACTTACAATCTTGGACAAAACTCGTTGGGACACCCCCGTTCCCTAATGTTTGTGAAATGAGTGGAAAATGTTGATAACTGCTTTCTATGTCTCTGTATTTCTTAGTAAAATATTTTGACAATATTGAAAGGGGAGGGGGGCTGGAGTTTGGCTGAAAATAGCTGTACATAAATATATGAAATAACATGCAAACTTTCCGGTAAGTGTCCCTACAGTTTTGTCCTAGATTCTTCCCCTTATACCGCTATTCAATGTTGGGATGCAAGTTGGAAAGAAAAGATTTTGTTAAAAGATCTGCAACATTGAACGGGGATTATAACAGGAAAGAAAAAAAAGTGTCAAGTACCTTTGTCCAGGATTGTAAGCTAGAATCCACATTTGCTACTGTAGTTGTGATACCATAAAACTTTCATAATGTTCTGATATCTCTCACAATGCACTGAAACTTGAATCCAAAGCAAAATGGCACATTGTCTTTGTTAAAGGTCTATGGCAGGTACAGAAAGTTACTAAAAAGAGCATTACATTCTGAGTTTGGTAGTCTTTAAATTTTGAAAGTAGCATGTGTAGTGTTCAAGCCTTTGAATTTGAAAGTAGCATGTGTAGTGTTCAAGCCTTTGAATTTTGAAAGTAGCATGTGTAGTGTTCAAGCCTTTGAATTTTGAAAGTAGCATGTGTAGTGTTCAAGCCTTTGAATTTTGAAAGTAGCATGTGTAGTGTTCAAGCCTTTGAATTTTGAAGGTAGCATGTGTAGAGTTCAAGCCTTTGAATTTTGAAAGTAGCATGTGTAGTGTTCAAGCCTTTGAATTTTGAAGGTAGCATGTGTAGTGTTTGAGCCTTTGAATTTTGAAAGTAGCATGTGTAGTGTTCAAGCCTTTGAATTTTGAAGGTAGCATGTGTAGTGTTTGAGCCTTTGAATTTTGAAAGTAGCATGTGTAGTGTTCAAGCCTTTGAATTTTGAAAGTAGCATGTGTAGTGTTCAAGCCTTTGAATTTTGAAAGTAGCATGTGTAGTGTTCAAGCCTTTGAATTTTGAAAGTAGCATGTGTAGTGTTCAAGCCTTTGAATTTTGAAGGTAGCATGTGTAGAGTTCAAGCCTTTGAATTTTGAAAGTAGCATGTGTAGTGTTCAAGCCTTTGAATTTTGAAGGTAGCATGTGTAGTGTTTGAGCCTTTGAATTTTGAAAGTAGCATGTAGCATGTGTAGTGTTTGAGCAAGCCTTTGAATTTTGAAGGTAGCATGTGTAGTGTTTGAGCCTTTGAATTTTGAAAGTAGCATGTGTAGTGTTCAAGCCTTTGAATTTTGAAAGTAGCATGTGTAGTGTTTGAGCCTTTGAATTTTGAAAGTTCCATGTGTTGTTTTAAAGTTACGAATAATCAAAGTTTAAAAATGTTTTGATATATTGAAAAAATGTGATTATGAACAGGAAAACACCTCAAAATGCTTTTATTTTTCTTAAATTTCTTCCCTTAAATTCAGACCTTGAAATGTTCAACATGCCTTTTCTACCTTGAAGTTGGTTGGGGGTATGGGAAAGATCAAATCTTCTTCATTAGAATTATCTTTTCTTCTTTAAAGAGAAATGGCAGAGGGTTAATAAACAATGGATTTACATAACAAATTAGAGCTTACGTCCCATTCATACATCACAAGAGTAAGACAAAAATGCACGTGTACAAAATCTACAAAAAGCTGTGAAATGGTAGACTTGTAACCGATTTTCGTTTGCTTTCTTCATGTTTTTTGGTTGATTTTAAATCAGTTTTGCTCATGATGCCTTTACTTGTACATTAATGACCATGCATTCCAGAGCAGAGATAGGTTGATATGGTCAGTACTCATCTAATTTTGACAATTGATATCCTAGACAATACTGAACTTGTCATCCCCTGAACCCTGGCATATCCAGGGATGATGCATGGAATCTTTTTCGTTGTTAAAACTTGTCAGGGCTGCTCTCGGCCAAGCAAGATCCTTGTTCGAAATGTAAAATATAACAGAGTATAAGTAGGTACATGTAATTTAGGAAAATTAATTACTCATCATTTTATTTATTAAACACATTTTGCATCAACAAAATGTATGCTAAAATTTCATGTTATACAGTTTGCGATGCACTGTTTGTTTTTATATGAAATGCTCCAAACACGTCACTGTTCTCCCACGTGGCACCTTTTGTAGGCCTTAAATAGATGAACATTTCTTTATGGAAAACTAAACTTTGCTGTTGAGAATAGTTGAACAACCTTTTTGAACAAACACAAACACTTTTCACTGAAAAATGCCACATTCACTGTTTGTTTTCTGTTTAATACCTGACTGCATTTACCAATGTATTCGTTTGTCTTTGAAAAACAAATTTGTCCTCATTTTAAGCAATTCATTGTCGGAATATGTTGTGAATTAAACCATGTATTGTGGTTAAAAATTCGAGCTTGAAGCTTGCAAATCTGAATAGGTCTGTATTGATTTGTCGGCATATGGAGAAAAGATTTATTCTTTGATTACAATGGTGGCAGGCGTCTATATTAGAAAGGTTCTGTGCACGAGATTGCTCTAATAAGTGTAACAATGATTAAGACAGGGTTCTACATGTAGCTAGACAAGTTTAAGTGCCGGACTCCAGTGATAATCAGTGGCGGTCCAGGCTGACCTCCTAGACCCCCATGAAGACCTCCCATAAAGAGCTAGCTGTTCAAATTTAGTCCACTTCTATTGACAAATTGTCAACGAAAAAGAATTTTGTATTTTTTCGGAAAGTCTTCTGTTATTTCATCTCATTTCCCATTGTTATTCATCTTGCCCAAACTTTGTAACGCTTGTATTTTCATCCCAGTATTGTTCGACGAAAGCCATACAAAAATATTTCAAGTTAAATAGCGTCACATGTTCCTATCAACTACGCAACAACTTGTGTCAATATAAAATCCCCCACAAATCCAAAGAATATAGATCAGTCCGTTATAATGTTAAGTGCATATGAAATTTATACCAAATGTGATTGGTTACATTTGGACAGGTCTATAAGCATGCCTTGGGCCCTGGGGGTGTAATATTTACTTTTTTAAAGTTTGTTTGTATGGTGAGTGATGGACTTGGCAAGCTGCCAGCAGTGATTCACATTAAAACGTGAACCTGAACTGTGTGATTTTATGATAATATGTACGTTCAATTGCGTTAAATTCTTATATAGTTCCGTTGTTTTTATCGGAATTTATTGTGACTAATGTATAATATGTTGTGTTATGTGTGTAAATCAGCTGATGACAAATAGAGCGAGATGAAAAGGAGATCTGTTTAAACACTTAATTAATTAACCGAATTGAACTTTGAGTGCTGGGCAGAAGAGTGAATCTTAGAGATGAGTGGCGAGTGGGAATTATGAGTCCTGGGCGGGCCCACTCGGTGATGTCCACCATAGCTAGAACCCTGGATCAAGATATATATTTTGAAGTCTTTTCAAGTTTTAAAAGAATATGGTCTTTAGATTGAGATTAGAACAAACACCTTAATGTCCCCATAAGAATATATACATAAGTGCTCTATATACAAGTGCACTATATACATAAGTGCTTTATATACATAAGTGCTCTATGTACATAAGTGCTCTATATACATAAGTGGTCTATATACATAAGTGCTCTATATACATAAGTGCTCTATATACATAAGTGCTCTATATACATACTGTAAGTGCTCTATATACATAAGTGCTCTATATACGTAAGTGCTCTATATACATAAGTGCTCTATGTACATAAGTGCTCTATGTACATAAGTGCTCTATATACATAAGTGATCTATATACATAAGTGCTCTATATACATAAGTGCTCTATATACATACAGTAAATGCTCTATATACATACAGTAAGTGCTTTATATACATACATTAAGTGCTCTATATACATAAGTGTTCTATATACATAAGTACCCTATATACATAAGTGCTCTATATACATAAGTACTCTATATACATACTGTAAGTGCTCTATATACATAAGTGCTCTATATACATAAGTGCTCTATACACATAAGTGCTCTATAAACATAAATGCTCTATATACATAATTGCTCTATATACATACATGCTCTTTATACATAAGTGCTCTATATACATAAGGCTTTCTCCAAGTTTGGTCATCTTCAGACTCTGAGCAGTCTGACATTGCTTGATTTTCTTTCAGCATATTTTATATTTCATTGAAAATTCTTAGTATGTAAAATATGAGGTTCAAGAGGCTAAAAAAGATCATTTTTACAGATTCTGGTATGCACTATCAATACAGTCCTGTCCCCCAGTACTATTTAAATTTATATTTTCATGGTATGTACAGTATTTGTAAACATCAAACATTATTCTTGTCCCATAAAAGTCTTGCTCTAAAATCCACAGTATATTAAATATTTTTCCATCTTTGTTTCTCTTTTTTCCACTTGATCTGCTCAGAGCTTTAGGTTTGGGAGCTACGAGAGGCAGAGTCTACATCAAGCATCCTGAGCTCTTTAAGGTATGTTTGAATTCACTGTATTTTAAAGATATATTAACAGGTAGCAACAACTTGAGTTAAATTGGAAGAAAATAGTCTACAAACCAAGAAAATATGCTATAAACCAAGAAAATATGCTATAAACCAAGAAAATATGCTATAAACCAAGAAAATATGCTATAAACCAAGAAAATATGCTACAAACCAAGAAAATATGCTACAAACCAAGAAAATATGTTAGAAAACAAGAAAATATGCTAGAAACCAAGAAAACATGCTACAAACCAAGAAAATATGCTAGAAACCAAGAAAACATGCTACAAACCAAGAAAATATGCTACAAACCAAGAAAATATGCTACAAACCAAGAAAATGCGCTAGAAACCAAGAAAATGTGCTAGAAACCAAGAAAATGTGCTAGAAACCAAAAAATGTGCTAGAAACCAAGAAAATGCGCTAGAAACCAAGAAAATGTGCTAGAAACCAAGAAAATATGCTAGAAACCAAGAAAACGGGCTATAAACCAAGAAAACGAGCTATAAGCTAAGTAAACACCTTAGGAGAACGTGCTGCGCGCCGCGCGCCAGGAGAACCTGCCGCGCGCCAGGAGAACCTGCCGCGCGCCAGGAGAACGTGCCGCGCGCCAGGAGAACGTGCCGCGCGCCAGGAGAACGTGCCGCGCGCCAGGAGAACGTGCGCGCCAGGAGAACGTGCGCGCCAGGAGAACGTGCGCCGCGCCAGGAGAACGTGCGCGCCCAGGAGAACGTGCGCGCCCAGGAGAATGTGCGCGCCGCCAGGAGAACGTGCGCGCCAGGAGAACGTGCGCGCCAGGAGAACGTGCGCGCCAGGAGAACGTGCCGCGCCAGGAGAACGTGCCGGGCGCCAGGAGAACGTGCAGCCCGCCAGGAGAACGTGCCGGGCGCCAGGAGAACGTGCCGCGCGCCAGGAGAACGTGCCGGGCGCCAGGAGAACGTGCGGCGCGCGGAGAACGTGCGGGCGCCAGGAGAACGTGCGCGCCAGGAGAACGTGTGCGCGCGCCAGGAGAACGTGCCGCGCGCCAGGAGAACGTGCCGCGCGCCAGGAGAACGTGCCGCGCGCCAGTAGAACGTGCGGCGCGCCAGGAGAACGGCCGCCCGCCAGGAGAACGTGCAGCCCGCCAGGAGAACGTGCTGCCCGCCAGGAGAACGTGCTGCGTGCCAGGAGAACGTGCTGCGCGCCAGGAGTACGTGCTGCGCGCCACAAGAACGTGCTACAGGTCACGAGAATGTGCTACAGGCCACGAGAACAGGCTACAGGCCACGAGAACAGGCTACAGGCCAAGAGAACAGGCTATGGGCCATGAAAAGAATAACAAGTTTCAATAAAATCATAGAAATTGACCATTTCACAGCATAATAATGCAAATTTTATTTAAATCTTATGACATCATGATGAGAATACCTTTGAATTTCCATATGTTAACTTTTTTTTAATACTGCACCAATGTTGTTTGAATGGAGCAGTTGAATATTATTAAGATATTTTGAATCGCCACCAAACCCTCGATCAAACTTAGCAGGAGAAAACAATAGGGTGGTTTTCAGTGACTGGAATTAAGGACAGAATTTTCAAGAATTACATTCAAAAATTTGAGCTGCCTTCTCTTTCATGCATCAAAGCTTTCATGTACAAGAAAAATAGTTATTTAACAGACTATTTTGTTTAGAATTTAAAGCTTCTGGTGAATATAAATTCTCTACCTGTCCATATACCTTTAAAGGAAAGGTATTATCCCATTAATAAATTCAGAAGTGAAGTCACTTCCGGTTTTTATTTTTCTTATTGATTGCAAGATATCTGCGATGTTATTGATCGCCGGACAGAACATAGGAGCCTACGTGTGTTATCGATAACGTCACTAATTTCTCGCAATCAGTAAGGAAAATTGAAAACCGTAAGTGATGTTATCGGCATGGCGGTATTTCCTTCTGAATTTATTTACGGGACGATACCTTTCCTATTTGAAGGGCTTTTTGAAAAGAACAAGATTGATGCTTCACTCTTAAAACTTTTTTAATCTTCTTTGTTTAGATAACTTTTATTTAACTATATCAGCAAAGCTACCCTGGAAGCTGCATTACTTCTTGAATATTAAACAAGGACAGCATTATTTTAAACTCTTCAAATTCAACAACAACTGCTTAACCTGATGTCAGAATGTTTGAATAATTGATTCCTGGGTAACACAAACCCTACAGTACTTATCATTGCAAGTGGTGCTAATAGAGATTACTGCAATACCATGCAGTCATTTTCAGTTTTCAGCATAGAACACTATCGAGTGATGGATTTCAAAATGTGCAGTGTTTGCTTGCCACTTTAAAGATAGTATTGCAGACAATATTTTTGCTCACTCTTGTATGTATATTTTTAAAGGTATATGTAAAGGTCGGGAATTTATATTCATACAGGCCGTGAATTTATATTGGTACAGGTCGGGAATTTATATTGGTACAGGTCAGGAATTTATATTGGTACAGGTCGGGAATTTGTATTGGTACAGGTCGGGAATTTATAATGGTACAGGTTGGTAATTTATATTGGCACAGGTTCGGGAATTTATATTGGTACAGGTCGGGAATTTATATTGATACAGGTCCGGAATTTATATTGGCACAGGTCGGGAATTTATATTGGTACAGGTTGGGAATTTATATTGGTACAGGTCCGGAATTTATATTGGTACATGTCAGAATTTCATATTTATCAGAAAGAGCTTTAAATTGTAAACAGAATTGTCTTTAGATTATGTCAAAACTGCCTGAATTTTGTTCCAAAAATAAATCATGCTCTTCTGAAAATTCTTGTGTACATGTGTATAATCAATTTGCTAGAATTAGGAAACAAGTTGTATTGACACGTGAAACTAGTAAAACCTATAATTAGTAATATATGGATTTGATTTTTGGGTTGTCCTGGGCAGGTGGACAAATGTGTTACTCCCAGAGTCCTGATTGCATCAAATACGCTATTTTTTTTAAAAGGAAAAAATAAGAAATATATATCTGAAAAGGTTCAAAGAATATAAAAAGGTTCAGTGACCCTGTCCCTGTCAGAGACCTGACTTGTCACTGAGTACTTGTGCATATGTTAGGTGACAGGGAATGCAATTAATTTGTGAAACAATGCTATGTCTGAAGGTTCCTATAGTCCACAACAAGGTGGTATTAACCATTGTTTCAAATTTCAGTTCCACTTTTAATTTGGGCATAAATCTTATTGACTCATACTGCATGGAAGATGTTACCCTGCAGTGTCACCCTTTGTGTTGTTCTAGCTTTATCCAGGGTTACTGTGTAACATTCTGAGCTTCTCATTTTCTACAGAATTTCATTTTTTTAAGCACAACTCATTGAGAGCGATTAAGTTGAAGGAGATGTCATAGTTCAAATTATTTTTAATTTTTATGAAACTTTTTTTTCTGACGTGTGAGGTTTGCACAGTGTTAGGACACCCAGATAAAGTCTTTGACGCAATATGTTTTTCTAGAAATTCGAAAAGGGAAAAATTAAAAAAGGGCTATTGTACTGTGAATGTATGTTTGATTATTTACTTTAAAGACAGCAGCTGTGTAATGATCAGGCAACATTTGAGTATTATGTGTCATTCCTCTGCGTCATTCAGAATTTCTTCTATCATCATTTCTTCTATCATGACAATAATATGAAAATCAAAGAGAAGCTTTGAAGAGAAATGGAGTTGTTCTTGCTGACTAAATGGTTTTAAGTATATCTTGAGTAACTATATATTCTTCTACTGATGATGGGAGTTCACTACTATCATCATTGTTGTCATCTATTCTAATTCTATTTACCGCTTCTTGTCATGTTTCTGTCATGGATACCAAAGTGAGGTATTTCCAGTACAAATTCCTTAACCGCCTTATTGCCAAAAATCAGTATTTGTGTGAAGTGGGAATTTGTAATGATTCTCTGTGTAGCTTTTGTTATTCTGAAATTGAGACAATGATGCATCTCTTTTGGAGCTGCCATTTTACACATTCCTTCTGGGTGTGTTTGCAAAACTTCCTTGGTGTAGCAGTTTTGCCACTTACATACGAGATTATTTGCTTCGACAGACGATATAAATGATAGAGATAGTTATCTGAACTTTGTTATTTTCAATGCTAAGCTTTTTATTTTTTCTTGTAAATTTAATCAAAGTATTCCTGTTGTTAGGAACCCCCTTTCGAGGTTGAGTCACCTCTTAAGGGTCGATAAGTAGATTTATGTTAAAAACGATCGGTTAACCTTTTTTTGAAAAGCTTGACTCACTTCCCAAATTAAGAGATCTTTGTTTTAAGATTTAAATTTTTTTTTTTTTTTAATCCAGCTGATGTTGGTTGTTGCCAAAGGCTTTTGATTGGTTCAATATGTTTTTTTTTTTTTTTTTTTTGATATGTGGAGTTCTTTAAAGTTTTTTTTTTTTCACTTATCTCTTCCTTTTCTGGTTTTTCTGAGAAACTTATTTTTGCATATTTTGTTATCATTGTAGATAGTGTTCCTGAATCTATTGTGATTTTCATCATGTTTCTGATATTGTAATGATACTACTGAAGGAGCACCGCTAGCCTTCAGAGTACCAGGTTAATTTTTTGTTCCTTGTTAAATGCGGAAAATGCAAAAAAAAAAAAAAAATCATTGTTGTCATCATCTACAACATTATCCTCATCAATGCATTGTGTATTATGCAATACCACCAAGGAGGGGGTAAGAGGGCATTCCCTCTGGAGTCTAGATGCCGGGGTTATAACAGCCTGTAAAAATGTAGAAAAGGAATGCGAAGGAATATATATATATATATATAAATATATCTTCCTTGAGGAAGGCAAAGATAAAATAATACCAAAATAAAATGTGAAAGGTAAGAAATTTAAATGGGAATCGCTAACATAGGTATGGTAATCCTTAGGAAAATTATCATGATTATAAAAATTAATTACTCTATAGGAGCTGGCACTGAAGAGGCACTGGTCAAAAAAAGTCTTATGGTCAACCAATATCAAAGAAATATTTTAGACAATCTGATTTCCAAAATGATCCATTGGTGCATTTTAGTTAAACGTAAACCATGCTTCACACACCTGTTTTACAAAATTATTGGGAATAAAATTTATTGTAAATAATATTTATTGTGAATAATATTTATTGTAAATAATTTTTATTGTTGATAATATTTATTGTGAATAATATTTATTGTGAATAATATATACAATATCTTCAGTTAGCATTCATGTTATACTTGAAAATAAACTAATCGCCATATGCTATATGCTTGCGCAGCACAATTGCAAAAAATAGCTTCCAATAATAATAATAATAATAAAATTCTCTAGTAAAAATATTTGTTTTAAGAGCATTCTCAATAAAAAATATGACTTTTGAGAGCAGTTTTTAACTTACTCGTTTTATGCGCTTTAATAATAAATAATGCATTTTAAGAGCAGTTTCGAACTAACACGTTTTAAGAGCAGTTTTGAACTTACCGAGCTTCTTGCATTTCATAAGATGTAATTGAGTCTGATTTCCAAGGATCATAAGTACTAAAGGATTTTTTAGGAATTATATTAGGATATATTACATGCATATTCTGGCAATATTTCTTGTGTTTTGTTTTATTTATGTCTAAGAAGAATGTTTGGAAAAACCAGTCTTTGACATGATTCAAACACCTAATCTTAAACTTTCTCCAGAAGTCTCAAAACTGCAACAAAAAGTCAAATATTCTAGTTTGATTCACAATAAAGAATTAAAAAATAAACCAACTACCAAAACCCATTATAAAATCTTACTTGTAACATGGATGCTGCCATTTTTCTAAGTTTTCTTTGAATTCATACCAATGATGACATAATTTGCCTATGTGCTAGCACACATGATTTATCTCTTTAGAATTCTCTTTAAATTTTCTTCCCAAAGTGCTTTGACATGAAAATCACAGGGCTTGATCTATCATTATGTATCATATGCAAATAATAATTTGTAGACCCATGAAAGGAAAAATTATTTCTTTAGAAGTTACAAAAATTAAAATAGATTATAAAGAAATACATACTATTTTCAATCTGTACTAGGTGTATGATATCATTTTTAGAGGGTGTATGAACAAAATGGCAGCTCCCATGTAAGTAGATATTGACAGAATTAATGTTTTAATCAATTAGAAAAAATATGCGAAATTGTTTTGTATGATGGGAAATTTCTTCAGATGACTTAAAATTATTATCTTTATCATATCAAAGGAAGAAAAAGCCAGACTTTTTTATCCCCTTTCACATATTTATGTTTAACAATTCTATTCTGCATTCTGTAGCACACATTTTTTTTATCTAATCGATCAACAAGTTAAAAAGGAATTATCCTTTATTATGGTGTTTTGGGTTGTCCTGGGCAGGTGGACCAAAAATTTGTTACTCTTTAAGTCCTGATTGCATCAAATGTACTATTTTCTTTTTAAAGGAAAAAATAAGAAAAATTAATCTGAAAAGGTTCAAAGATTATAAATAGGTTCAGTGACCCTGTCCCTGTCAGAGACCTGACTTGTCACTTAGATCTTGTGCATATGTTAAGTGACAGGGAATGCAATTAATTTGTGAAACAATGCTACATCTGAAGGTTCCTATAGTTCACAACAAGGTGGTATTAACCATTGTTTCAAATTTCAGTTCTACTGTGTCATGAAGCAGCCAGATGAGTTACCTAGACCCTGTGTGACAAAACTTTGCAGCACTCCCTCTTCTATTTTGTATTCTCAAGTGTATAACCTTTCCAGAGCTTCCCTCGCTCTCCACAATTAAATAGCAGAGCTCTTCCAGAAAACCCTCCGGATAAAATTATCTCCTTCATCATGCTTCCCTCTACCACCATATTTAGTCCTTCTCTCCTACTCCCCTGTCTCTACTTTTTTTTTTCACCCATGCACCTCCTCTCTTGATCCCAGCTTTCTGACTTTTAGTTCTCATGTTTTTCTCAATCTCCCCCTGTTTTCTTTCCTTCCTACCTCTGGAATAATCTAACCTCTCAGGCACAATTTGACCTATGCTGTCATGGTGCCGTTAAGCCCTCATCAAACAAACTCAAAGTTAAATGTTGTAAATGCAATTACGCCCATTTTGCTATTTCACCATTTCAAGTGTTGTCCTAATATATGACAATAACCTAATATGAATCTGACGACCATCGTCCTATCTGTGCCTCATAATGGACACCTCTAGAGATAGAAGGCTTACCATGTGTCTTATGTAGCAGATAGCAGAAAGGACTTTCTGGAATGTCTGCAACAAGCTTCATAGCATCTGGCAGACAAGAATATCTGCAGACACAAAAATGTAATTCTTTCGAACATGCATGACGAGCATCCTCCTGTACAGAGCAGAAACCTTGGCGATAAAGAGGGAAGTACCTCAGTGGTACTTACACTAGATTCCAATTGAGAGTCCAGAACATCAACTATGCTATGTCTGAAAACTTTGGAATGAACTATAATCCTTTATCAAGAATGCTACATCTATCACCATTTTTATAAAACACCTACCTATTCAAACAAGCTTACCAGAGGTGACTGCCTGTATTTAAAAGCACTTAAGTACAAACTTTTGGTTTTGGTACTATATAAATTTCATTGATTGATTGATTGATTGATTGACTGGAATGACCACCCCATAAAACAGCAAATCTATGAGAACAATGTGCCAATTTCTACAACTGTGGCGAGGAGGAGGGCAAGCTTTGCGGTGCACAGCCATCGAGCAGAGGATCAATATAATTCTGATCTACTACTTTTGCGAGCACCACATGCAGACGTAGAAGACCTGTGACTTTCTCTGATGTGATCGTCATAGACACAGGATCCCAACTAGATGTAGCTATGTCAGAGGCACCTGACAGGATGTTTTCAAAGGTATTTTGGTTGTTGCCGAAAGGTAAGAGTTCGGTATGAATAAAGAAATCTCATGCTTTAATGTTTCAACATTTGCTGATAGATTGGACCGACATGGTGGGATGACCTACCAGATAATATTAAACTTGCTCAGTCGGAAATCTTTTTAGGCATTATTTGAAGATTTACTTTTTCAATAGATTTTAGTGGTATCTCGTATTTTGTTTGTTTTGTATGTGTTGGTCCTGTTGCGCTGGGGGAGCGGCCATCGTTCTTGTTTTGTCATTGTGTAGATGTTTTATTAGTAAAGCGCCACTGAAGATTGCCAGATCGAAGTGTGCGCTATATAAATTTATGGATTAGGATTCGATTGTACTATAGAAAAGAGAGTGATTTTACGTGTCATTTACAAGATTGTTTATTATGCTTGCAGATTTTATGTTACTCTATACAAAATGTAAGCGCATAGATCTTGTACTGCTCACTGGTTTTAGATGAGAAGTTGAAAATTGAGGTAACAGTTTGGCTTTACCTATATGCCTAGGTGGCAATATGTAATATCTAACGATGAAATACTGAGAATCACTTAACATGACAAAATCAGCACTGAATTAAAAAGAAGAAGGTGGAGGTGGATTGGTCATGTGATGCGCATGAGCACTATTAAGCACTGTGTGACAGCTATGAAGTGGAAACCAGAGGGGAGAAGGAAAGTTGGTTGTCCTAGAACGACCTGGAGAAGGACAATCGAGAAGGAGAGGAAAGTGATGGGATGGAGCTCATTGACAGAAGCCAGACAAGTTGCAAATAACAGAGCTTAGTGGAGAGAGTGCACTGCAGCTTTGTGGGCCAAGAGGCCTGAAGAGACTAGGTGAGGTGACACAAGATCAAAAACAAAAAGAGAAATGAACCATCGTTGTCAACCATCGTTGTCATGACCATCATTGTCAACCATGGTTGTCATGACCATCATTGTCAATCATCGTTGTCATGACCATCGTTGTCAACCATCCTTGTCAACCATCGTTGTCATGACCATCGTTGTCAACCATCGTTGTCATGACCATCGTTGTCAACCATCGTTGTCAACCATCATTGTCAGCCATCGTTGTCAACCATCGTTGTCAACCATCGTTGTCAACCATTGTTGTCATGACCATCGTTGTCAACCATCATTGTCATGACCACCGTCGTCAGCCATCGTTGTCAACCATCGTTGTCATGACCATCGTTGTCAACCATCGTTGACATGACCATCGTTGTCAACTATCGTTGTCAACCATCGTTGACATGACCATCGTTGTCAACCATCGTTGTCAACCATCATTGTCATGACAATCGTTGTCAACCATCGTTGTCAACCATCATTGTCAACCATCGTTGTCATGACCATCGTTGTCATGACCATCGTTGCCATGACCTTGGTTGTCATGACCATCGTTGTCAACCATCGTTGGTAAACCTTACCAAACAAACAAACTGTATGTTTACTTTTATGCAATTGATGCAAAATTAATACTAAGTATTATTGTTTTGTTTTTTTACTATTGGGATGAATTTACAGTTGGAAGACTTTTTTAGTATCAGAGGAGGTTGCAGCTACCAAAGGTATATGTGTGGCCATCCTTTTCTTTCCCATTAGAGGTGATTAACTGCACTTCTCACACACTCCTTAAGGTTGAGATCCGTCCAATATTTGATGTCAGTCAGCGAGGTCCTCCGTGGTCTGCCTCGAGCCCGTCTGCCATTCACCTTTCCCGTAATGAGTAGCTTCTTTCTCCCCTTACAGCATGTCCAAAATACTTGATTTTCCTTTGGGCTATCAGGTTATTGAGGGTTAAGCATTTTTCCTTTACTTTGATTAAAGGAGACATAAAGTCTAATATAATCCTTATTTCATATGATGGAGGATACAAATCTTAACCAACCGCCAAACACAGCAAGTCAAAATCTTATTCCTATCTCAAGTTATTCATGTTTGAAATCGACTGCCATTCTGTTCAATTCTGTATTGAAATATTGTGCATGATGACATCATTTCCCCAATAGGTACATAAGGATTATAATGTATTTCTTTATAAATGTGAGTAAAGTTTGTATTCCAAAATGATGTGGCACAAAGTTTTAACAGCATGTTTTGATAATTCCATGTGTACACAAATATTTCCTTGACCCTTAAAAAAGAAAAACAATTTTTCATCAGCTAGAAAACTTGAGGTAGATTTTTAAGAAATACAAAGCATTCCAACATCCTGCTGGGCTGATGACATATTCTGCGTGTTTTGAAATCAAAATGGCAGCTCCCATAGTACTATTAAGTAGTACTGTAGTATTAAAGTTTTTAATAATTACAAAAAATGTTATAGATTGCTTCAGGAGTTATGAAACTTAGTCAGTACATTTGTTATTTTCAATTCTATTAAATGAAATAAAGATTTTGTCAAGATTTTATGTTTCCTTTAAAACATCTTACTCATATGTGTTGTGTATGGGATTTTAGGCATTTTCCTATGAAGCCACATTTCAAATGCATCAAATGTGTTTTTCTCAACATGTTGGTTTATAGTCCAGGTTTCACTAGAATGTACAGTAGGAAAGTTGACAAAACATAGCATCTAGTGAGCCGCAAGTTCTAGTTGCTATTTCCATTGATTTATATGTTCACATGTTTTTGATGTTTATGAATCTTTTCCTGGCTATTTCAATTCTCAATCTCTGTGTCTGTTGTTCCATCCTCTGTGATTGATTGACCTAAAGCACTTGAGCATCTTAACCTTGTAAATATCAGAATTAACAAGGGATTATTTGCTGTGTATTTTGATGCCGCTGATGGTAGATCTTATGGTATGGTTAATGATATGCTGTCGCAAGGGTGGAAAGTATAGCGGACCACGGCACCATGATAATTTTGTTCACGTCAATATTTTCTTCGGTCACATAAAGTGAAATATTTTTTCTATAGCCCTGTGTTGTTGGATTATTTTTATCTTGAACAGTGTATCTACTGTATAAGTGTGTGATGAATACAGTGTATTAGTATCGTTTATTCTATCATTCTGATTATTTTTTAATCATCATAGATAAACTTCTCTCTTGTCGAAAGAAGGATTATTCCCATGGAATTTCATTTTAATATATCTGATAGAGGACAATAAAAAATAAATCAGATTGGTGAAAGAACCAAGTTAATATCTTATTTCTACAAGGAGTTGATTGAATTTAAAAGATTTTTCTTGTCTGTGTGAAAGAGATTGTTGGTCTTGAGTCATAAGTCATCATTATGATGTCATCCCAGCACTTCTGTACCATTCTTTATTTATTTCTTTAAAAATTAATTTTGTATTTTTCAAATACTGAATTAAGAACAATTTTTTCTTCAAAAACTATTAGAAATATTGTAGAATAAAATTTACAATAATGTTTCTAATCGGTTCTTGTAACTTATATTTGAATGATGAAAAATTAGCGATGAATTTTCAAAGAAATACATCAAGATTAGTACAGAAAGTACTGTGATGAAGACATAATGATGACTTAGACTCATTACAAAAGTCTTTTTTATGTGAGAAAGTAAAATCTTTAAAGTTGTATAACTTTTTTAGGAATGTAATATTAACATGGTTGATTTACCAATCTGTTTCTAAAAATGTTCTCTTATCAGATGTAAAGAAATGAAATTCTGTGGAAACATTCCTTTAATTGAGAGTAAGCGGAGGCAAAAAAATGTTGCAACGTTCTTGCATTTACAGCAAATTATATGACGTTTGTTACTTGTATTCAAATGCCTTCTATCATTTGTTTACTAAGTAAGTACACCATAAAGACCAACTGTTCTTCTTTATTGTCTGAATTTAAAAACAATTATCATTCATGCAAGAGGTGAAACACTTGAATTGAAAGCTGATGAAACATCTGTTTATTAGTTGTATTCCCGTTTTTGGTAAACTGTCAATCTGGTTGCCGGTAGCAACGGCTTATTTGACAATCTGCTTATTAAATTGGAACAAGATATTGTTGAAGGAGGTTTATGAAGTGTAAACCTTTTGCTAGAGTAATATCGCATTGTAATATCATTTCTTGCATGAAGAAGATATATTCCAAAGGTATACACAATGCAACAAGAACTGCTAACACATGAAGCAATATCTTTCTTTTTGAAAAATGGTCCGTCAATCATTCACAGTTAATGCACACATTACCTCATGCATAGCTATTTTCATCACCAGTTTGCAAACAGATTTCTCCCCCTAAGACACCGAACATGGATGAGTGTATTTAATCACAAAAGTGCCCTAATTGCTCAGCACCGGCTTTGTGTAATCTTATACACACAAATTATCTTGGGCTACTTGGCCGTGGTGTGCGTTGGAATGGCAGATAACCAATCATTGTTTAGAGTGGAAGCACAATACACTGAAGTGGAAGTCTTGTTGGTACTTGCCATACCTGAGTTTTCAGGATTAATTCGGGTGCGGGTAGGCTGAAAGAGAAACTTTTCGGCATGCAGACGTTAGGCTATGATCCTAAATAGTTGGTATGCTCCTTTTGAATTTGAAAGATGCTCGCAAGAGACGATCCGAGAGTATTTTGATGGTTCACAATTGAAATACCTCTAGTGGTAGTCTTTTTTTTCTTTGCAGTTGAAAATCTCATTGTTAAATTCAGCCTTTAACCAATTAAATACTCCACAAATGAAGTAGAGTGAAGCACATATCCCCATGCAACAGCAGTTATTATTAACCTTTGTCCTACTGAAAATGACTGAAGCATAGCTAAGTCTCCCATCCAACAAGGGGTTGCTATAAACCTTTTTTCTAGCTGAAATTTAAAAGGAAGTGCAGTTCCCTTTTTCAGTCCCCCATCTGACAAGAGTTACTATAAGCCTGGGTTGCTATAAAATCTTGTTAAGACCAAATTGAGTAAAGTGTTGGTCCCACTTTTCAGTCACGTCTGACATAGGTTACTATAAAGCCTTGTTAGACTCAAATTAAGTGGAGAGTTGGTGTCCTTTCTTTAGTCCGCATTTGTCGAGAGTTACTATAAAGCATGGGTTACTATAAAGCATGGGTTACTATAAGGCATGGGTTACTATAAAGCATGGGTTACTATAAAGCATGGGTTACTATAAAGCATGGGTTACTATAAGGCATGGTTTACTATAAGGCATGGTTTACTATAAGGCATGGGTTACTATAAGGCATGGGCTACTATAAGGCATGGGTTACTATAAGGCATGGGTTACTATAAGGCATGGGTTACTATAAGGCATGGGTTACTATAAGGCATGGGTTACTATATAACCTGGGTTACTATATAACCTGGGTTACTATATAACCTTGTTATAAGAGTAAATTGAGTGAAGCGTTGGTCCCCCTTCTTCAGTCCTCATCTGACAAGGATTAATAAAAAGCTTGCGCTAAAAAAGCTATATTCATCCGAGCCATTATGCTCATAGGGTTGGTGCTTATTCCGGGTTTCCATGGCACAAGCTGATGAGAGTACATAACTCCTCCCTGGATGTGATACCATCGCAGATTAATTCCCCAGCAGTCTAGTACTCATTTATTACTAATTGGACTGAAGCAAGTAGAGTAAAGTGTCTCGCTCAAGGACACAATGCAGCGCTATTGACGGGAATCGAACCTGGTACCTTTCAAGTACAAGCTTAGTTCCTGAGCCACTGCACCTAAAAAAAACCTTGTTAAGACTAAATTTAAGTAGAGCATTGGTCCCCCTTTCAGTCACGTTTCACTAAGGTTTAATTATATAACCTTGTTAGATTCAATTGAGTGACGGACAGTTCCTTCTTCTGCTTTCTGTCAGTCATGGGTTATATAATGAAATTTGATCGTAGCATCAAATCAAATTTACAACAAAAGTATGCCGCATTCTTTATTTGGTTTTGTACAATGATGTCTAAAGATCATCATGCAGACTTGTCAAATCATCAGGTTTGTCTCTTTTTTCAGTACTCTGGTGATCAAGATGATAAACAGTGGCTATTTGAACACCACTTGATGCCAGCCACAGGGGGAAAAGCTTACATGCTATTGGTGGAAGATATCCTTGAACTAGCTCAGACTGATGAATATACGTAAGTTTCTTTTTTTTTTTAATTGAATTTTAAGATTTAACGTTGAATGTCAAATTATTTTTTTAATCAAAGAAAACCATTTAAGCTCACATGAAATACAGATGTTTACATTGAAAGGCACAAATCTTACAGGTGGCAAAAGTATACCCCTCTCATATTCCATCCTTCAAATTTACTTCTTGGAACGACTATGAAAATTATTTGCCTCCTTATTCCTATCTATCAACTGTTCTTTTACGCTGTGTTACAAACCAAAAATAGAAAAGTAACAGAAGAATCCCAAAAGGTAAAATTGAGTCCAGTGGCTTTGAAATTCAGATTTGTTATATTCCAAATTTTAAACTTTCTTCCAACAATGTTTACAATACAGCAATAATCTTAAATCTACATTCTTGGACAAAATTAGTTGTCGCATATTTAAGCCCCTTTTACCCCGCCTCAATGTTGGAGTTGAAGAAGATCATCCCGGGACGTTTTCATTTCAAGACATTTTCATTTCAAGCAACATAGAAATGGGATGCAAGGGAAAAAGAGTGCGACAACTATCATTAGTAAAGGCACTGCCTAAAAATTTGGCCTGCATTTTTGAAGCAACAAATTAACCACATCATTTCACGAGATTAACTTTGCATCATAACATTGAGGTATAAATAGGTCTATGCTCATAGTTCATTTCACCTTTCCCCAGCAGCAAAGTCAAACAATGCCAGCATTGATTACAGTTACTACTTATATTACAAAGGATTGCCATTATATTTAGATGTGTGTCACTAAAAATACCATGTAAAACCAGTGTGAGTAGTTGTTATCTTAAAGGAGCTTTGGAGAGGTGAAACTGTATACAGTTTTGTGGTTTGGGAAACGAAGAATTATATAACTTTTACTCGGACCAGCCCTGCTCTATTTGAGGGCCGGTTTAGATGTTTCTGGTTTTAAGCAAAGCCATTTCTAATGTTTTGTCCAAGATTGCAGGTAGCCTACCTAAATATCTTAACCTGATACTGTGATAGTAAAGATAATGAGCTATCTGTCCCGTCTCTCTTTGGGTAACGGTTGTTAAGTCCTCTAAGTAAGATAATGATCCAGTTCTGGGAAGAATACTGTAACAATATAGGCTAGTCGAATTAGCATATAACCTACCACAATTTTAAATCAAAGGTTTTTTCGGTTTTTAATCAATTCTTTATATTAAAAAGAACATATCCTGAGTATCACACTTCATGACGATGTGACCACCCTAAGTTAATTAGATGAAATATATTAATTAAAAATTAAAATGTTCGCAGAACTACTACATTAAAGTACACACTAATGTATAGGTCATTTCTGTCTCCAAGCTGGATCGTTTATTGCAAATGTAATCAGGCCAAATAAACACAATGCATACATAGCAAAACAACAATTATTTTAACCTGATCGTTACATTAGTAGCCTTGGCATTTTGATTGATCATGTAACTAAGTAATTAATATATGTCATGTTATGATGCAAATAAAGCCGAAATATGCTAATTAGAGCGGTGAATGGTGAAATGCAATTGTTGTAACTGCTGGTGCTACAAAGCTGGTCTTAAACTGTTTACAATCAGACAATGTTAATGTTTTTATCCATTATAATAGACAATTATTTGTAGAAATTACCGGCAATGGTCATTTCACCTTTGACCTTGGTTCTAGTTTGACGAGACCATAATTCATTTGGCAGTAGAAACTGATTTGAAGAACATTGTCAATGACCAAATATTTGGTGATAAAGGGAATGTCCTAGATGCCATTAGCATTGGTAGAGGAATCGTGAACTTATCCATGGAAGAAAGAAACATTGACCAACTTAAATTCAGAACTTATCCATGGAAAAAAGAACCATTTACCAATTTAAATTCAGAACTTATCCATGGAAGAAAAAACCATTAACAAATTTAAATTCAGAACTTATCCATGGAAGAAAGAACCATTGACCAATTTAAATTCAGAACTTATCCATAAAAGAAAGAACCATTGACCAATTTAAATTCAGAACTTATCCATGGAAGAAAAAACCATTCACCAATTTAAATTTAGAACTTATCCATGGAAGGAAGAACTATTTACCAATTTAAATTCAGAACTTATCCATGGAAGAAATAACCAATCACCAATTTCAGTTCAGAACTTATCCATGGAAGAAAGAACCAATCACCAATTTAAATTCAGAACTTATCCATGGAAGAAAGAACCACTGACCAATTTAAATTCAGAACTTATCCATGGAAGAAAGAACCATTGACCAATTTAAATTCAGAACTTATCCATGGAAGAAAGAACCATTGACCAATTTAAATTCAGAACTTATCCATGGAAGAAAGAACCATTGACCAATTTCAATTCAGAACTTATCCGTGGAAGAAAGAACCATTCACCAATTTAAATTTAGAACTTATCCATGGAAGGAAGAACCATTTACCAATTTAAATTCAGAACTTATCCATGGAAGAAAGAACCAATCACCAATTTCAATTCAGAACTTATCCATGGAAGAAAGAACCAATCACCAATTCAAATTCAGAACTTATCCATAGAAGAAAGGACCACTGACCAATTTAAATTCAGAACTTATCCATGGAAGAAAGAACCATTTACCAATTCAAATTCAAAACTTATCCATGGAAGGAAGAACCATTAAACATTTTAAATTTAGAACTTATCCATGGAAGAAAGAACCAATGACCAATTTAAATTCAGAACTTATCCATGGAAGAAAGAACCACTGACCAATTTAAATTCAGAACTTATCCATGGAAGAAAGCACCATTTACCAATTTAAATTCAGAACTTATCCATGGAAGGAAGAACCATTGACCAATTTAAATTCAGAACTTATTCATGGAAGAAAGAACCAATCACCAACTTAAATTCAGAACTTATCCATGGAAGAAAGAACCACTGACCAATTTAAATTCAGAACTTATCCATGGAAGAAAGAACCACTGACCAATTTAAATTCAGAACTTATCCATGGAAGAAAGAACCATTTACCAATTTAAATTCAAAACTTATCCATGGAAGAAAGGACCAATCACCAATTTAAATTCAGAACTTATCCATGGAAGAAAGAACCACTGACCAATTTAAATTCAGAACTTATCCATGGAAGAAAGAACCATTTACCAACTTAAATTCAGAACTTATTCATGGAAGGAAGAACCATTGACCAATTTAAATTCAGAACTTATGCATGGAAGAAAGAACCAATCACCAACTTAAATTCAGAACTTATCCATGGAAGAAAGAACCATTTTCCAATTTAAATTCAGAACTTGTCCATGGAAGGAAGAACCATTGACCAATTTAAATTCAGAACTTATCCATGGAAGAAAGAACCACTGACCGATTTAAATTCAGAACTTATCCATGGAAGAAAGAACCACTGACCAATTTAAATTTAGCCGCAAGAATGCAGTAGTCACATTATCAAAGAAACCAGTAAGATTGGTGATGAAGAAGTTTAGATCAACCAAGATTTGCTCTTTTAATGACTTGTTGTCATTCTATCTATGAAGAACTACTGTAATATGAAGTCAATCCGACACTTCATTCTCGAGATATGTTCGTCAAACTGGAACCAAGGTCATAGGCAAAACTAGCATTTCTGGTAATTTTCACAAAAAATTGTCTATCATAATGAACTAGAATGGTAAATACCGTCATGGTTTGCATGCCCATGCAAATTGACACTCATATCATATGATCCGCCAATTATAAAAATGGCATATCACACTATGACCAAAATGGCATTTCATGTCCCACATGGCATCCCGCCCTATGTCCCACATGACATGGCAACCCATCCATCTCATTTCCCACATGGTATTCCACCATATGTCCCACATGGCATCCCATCTTATGTCCCGCATTATATACCATGATATGTCCCACATGGCATCTCTTCCTGTGTCCCACATGGCATCCCTGCCTGTGTCCCATATGGCATCCCTCCCTACATGAAGCACCTCCATATATGAAGCAATATCTTTCCTTAGGGATAATGGTCTGTCAATTTATCACAGTTAATGCACAAACCACCTGAGGCATATATTACACAGCTATTTCATCACCAGTTTGAAAACAAATTTCTCCCACTAAGATACCTAACACAGATGAGTGATTTCAATAACAGAAGTGTCTTGATTATTCAGCTCTGGCTTTGTGTAATCTTATACACACAAATAGCCTTGAGCTACCTGGCTGTGGTGTGCATGGGAATGGCAGATAAACAATCATTGTTTGGAGTGGAAACAATACACTGAACAGGGAGTTGGGTTGGTAATTGTCATATGAATTTTCAGGATAAATTCAGGTGTCGTGGGCAGGTAGGCCCAAAGAAAAACGTTTTGGCATGTTTGTCTAACATTGCAGCTCTCCCTATGTCCCACATGCCATCCCTCACTATGCCCCACCTTGCATCTCTCACTATGTCCCACTGTCATCCCTGCCTACGTTCCACAAAGCATGAACATTGAGAACATTTAAGACCAAATCAGCTTTGTATCACCAGCGGTTACAAAAATAGCATTTCACCATTTGCCCCTCTAAGTAGCATATTTCAGTTTTACTTGCACCACATAACATAAATTAATTGCTTAGTTACATAATCAATCAAAATTACAAGGCTACTAATGAACTATCAGGTAGAAATATATCATTTTGTTATATACATTGTGAATATGAGGCCTGATTACATTCGCAATAGAATATGATAATCCACACTGTCAGGCAGTTAATAAATTCTCATTGTGAGAACACAGACATAGTTGTAAATTGATGAAACTTTGTCGATTGTCTTAAAAACTGTTTCTTACTAGTAAGTTTTATTTTTAGAAATAGGTGTAGCAGGGTGTAACCCTTAATGATGTTGGAGTTATTTTTAGAAATATTGTCACAATGTTCCAATTCTATTGTGTCAGTATGAGTCACTCTTATAGAGAACATCTTGGAATTTTCTGGAGCTGCGTCACCTAATTATTGAATGTAATGTTTCTTGCTTCAAGAATATATGCTGTTAGAAAATCCGACCAAATTCTGATGCAAGGTCCCACATAACAGCTGTTTATGGATTTTTTCCATAATAGCCCTACCTGAAATCTTGTCTTGTATTTGTTATAGGCCACACTTGAATTTGCAACCTTGGGTGTCATAGGCTGCATTGGAAAAACCTCGAATTTTCTTGACTCATCCCTGGTCATAAAACTCATAAAATTTGCAAGACTAATTCTTTAAAAATCAATTCTTTGCAACAAAATGTTCAAAAACTTTCCTCCTTAGGTTCAAAATCTGGGGAAATTTGAAGCTATTTAGAAAGCCATGTTAGACTTAAAACAGCCGTTTATTTGCAGCATCTATCAAATTCATTGATATAAGTAATTAAAATATGACTTATTAACTGTCAACATATTTTTGAAGGTTATTTTCACACCAAATGTCAGATTTGTTCATGATTGAATATAAATATATTGGTTTAACTTGACTTTCCAAATAGAAAGCCACTGGAATTTTTTTTTTTTTTTTTTTTTAGGCACATGAGAGTCCTCAAAAAGTGTTTCAAATTTTCCCCAATTTTGCCAGAGGAAAGGTTTTAAATATTTTTTGCAGGGAATGTATTGTGGCAGAATTCATCTTGCAATTTTGAAGAGTTACATGGCCAAGGATGTGAGAGTTTTTAAATAAGAATAAAAAATCAACAAAATTTGAAGGTTTTTCTATGCAGCCTAATACTATTGCCATTCCAGGTGTGGTTTATATAAGAATGTGTTCTGGCCTGGCCTCTCAATCTTATCAAAAAAAAACATTAAATGCAAGTTTGGCACAAAAATGATTTTGTTCCCTTTACAATATAATTTTGTTTCTGATTGTTTATCAACCATTAGGCAGTTTTTCAACATTTATAACAAAATTCCCTTCTTTCAAAAGAATTAAAGCACTTTTTCTCACTATATTTAAAACATAATTTTGTATTTGTTTTGTCATTTGATATTTGAGTGTAACTGTGTGTTTAGAGAGGTTTAAAGGTTGTCACGTATTCTTCTCCAATTTCAGATCTCCAGATGTTTGTGGAAAATATAGAGGGAGTTTGATTAAAACATAAAGCAAGGAAGTGTATATTACCACCTGAAATGAGATTTATGGCTGTTGAACACTAAACGCACCACGCCAAGTGATTTCTATAAAGAAAATAAAGAAAAAAATACCTTTTGATCTCATGTTTTCAAAGATTAAAAGTCTTGGGTGATGAATGAAAATTGATCGGAGGGGGTTATGCCCATTATTGCAAAATTTACTCTGCAACAAGTAAAATGGCTCACAATAAAGCAAATTTCTCTATGACATTAGCAAACGTACATTTTTTGCAAATTTTCCATTAAAATCAGAAAACCTAAATTGTAAATTTAATTAAATATGAGAAAAAGTCAAAACATTTTCAACTATTTTGTTACTGATTTTTATAAATTACTCACCGCGCTACGCTTGGTGTGCATCGGCTTTAATAAGAGTTTTTCAGAGCTGGGAATGATTAATATATATAAATTAAAGAATTAGGGACAGATTATGAGCTTGAAAGGATGTTCAATTATCTCTGTAACACTAACTGCTCATCTGGCAAAATTCAAATGTAGGTAACACATTTTAGTAAAATACAAAAAATTTCAACACATTGTGGTAAAATATCTGATTATCTGATTCTTTTGATGTCTCGACTGGAGTTCTACGTGGTCATGTTCTGGCTCCATTCCTATTCATAGTCTTAGTAGACTTTCTACTAAAGAAAGCCACCCCTGATCTTGACTCTGGAGTTGTAACACATCCTCGTGGCTCCAGTCGTTATCCAGTTAAACGTTAAGCGACTTGGATTTTGCTGACATGATGAATATCTGTTGCAATAGATTTTTTAAGTCCAAAATTCTTCTACAAGATTAATCAAAAACATCAATTAAAATCACTCATCAATAAACAAACAAAACCATCACTGTTAAATACTATCCTTTTTGTAAATTATTACTTCAAGCCAGACACTGACCACAGGGGAAAACTTTTGTCCTTGTGTTGAGTGTGAAAGTCAGTGCAGCTGCAGTGAAATTGTTAACTATTAATGTCAGATTATGATCATAGAAAGTGAGGTGAAATGTGTGGATTGTAGAAATAAGAAATCTTTGGTATAATTGCTAATTGCTTGTGCTGGATTGTGGTTGCTTTTGTGAGCAATACATAAATATAGATCCCGGCAGATTTCACTATGAATTTCATGTTGAATTTGTCAGAAATTTGCTTTGAAATTTCAGAACGCAAATCTGTTAAGTGTTCGTAGTGTTTGAGATTTTGTCCTGCTTTAAGACAGAAAATGTATTGCGAGGTTTAGACTTAATGGATGACATTGCTCTGTTGGAATCCACTATTGCCCAGGCACAGGCCCAGCTGACGAGAACTGCAGCCACAGCAGAAGATCTTGGCCTCATAATAAGTGTATCCAAGACAGAGTATATGACTGTTACCTATCATCCCCATCTAACACTTCAAGTATACGCTGAACCCATCAACCATATGTCTCAGATTTCAAATATCTTGGTTCTAAAATGGCATCCGCTGCAAGCGACCTAAAAAGATGAAAGGCTTTAGCTTGGTGCGCTTTGTGGAAACTGGAACATCTGTGGAGAAGTCTCCAACTATCCATCTCTGCAAAAGTGAATCCTGGGTGTTGTCCCAGGACATTGAGTGCAAAATCAACGGTTTTGCTACCTCCTGTTTTAGGATTATGCTAAATATCAAACGGAGAGACTGTGTCTCAAATGCCAGCATATATGACTTGACCAACACTGAGCCTCTTGTCCACTGTGTAAGGAATCGCCAACTGAGATTCGTGGGACACATCCTTTGTCTCCCTGAGGAGCCTGCTAGAACATTTGCTCTCTACATTCCAACTCATGGCAAAAGAAGACCGGGACGTCCATGCACCTTTTATGTTAACTACATTTAACGTATGTCAGGGTATAATGAGGACATCCAAGCAGAACAGATAGCCACACTTGCTAAAGATCGCTGTGCATGAAGAAATCTTATGGTCGCCTGCTCTGCAGCCAAAGGATGATGATGACAATTTTTGAAGTAAAATTTTGGTGAAGGTGGTTAAAATATAGCAGTATTGCATAACTACAGAGATTTTCTTTTCTCTTTTATAGGTGGGGTATTAAAGGTGTTGATGGCCTTTTAAAAATGTAAACAAATTCAATTTTATTCTATAGTCATATTCGGTACGACTTTCTGTTTGTTGCTTACATGATGTGAAATTTTGGAAAGATATCCGTTTCTCCAGGGATGGCAAGATGAACTGGCTTCTCCAACCCATCACTTTCATGGCTACTAGATAGTGCAGCTCATCAAATACAAGGGAAAGGGAAGTGCCCATTTTCAAGTCTACTAGCGACACAATAGCCTTGATTTTGTTTCAATATTTATGTAGATTTTATCGCCTCTTCTCATTTATGTTTATACGTTTGTCATTTATCATGCAAGATAGAAATGCCTGACTATTATACCATGGGTGGCATCAGCAAAAGGTCAGGTGGCCTACAGCCACCAGTTGGGGACCTCCAACCTCCTGGCACTTATAATATTTTGAATCTGTCAGGGAGACTAACCCCTACCCCAACCGCCTCTTTCGCAGGGGAATTCTGGCACCACCCTTGTTATAAACTAATCCTTTAAGGAGAAGTTGTTTCATATTTAATGGACCTGCTTTCCAAAGAACGCAGTGAATCAGGTTAAAAAAGGGTCCTGTAATTGCATACTTTAATTCATTGCTTCTTTTTACACTTTATTTCAGGTCAAGTGGTAACCTGAAATTGGAAGAGATAAGGACATTCAAGGTGCCAGGGTTCATGATCCAGAAGATTAAGGCTTATATGGAAGTGCACCGGACTGATAACAAGGGGGACAAGAACAGTGATGATGAGGAAAGCTTGTAGGGGGTGATTGGCCATGTGTGATATTTGTGATCAGTGTGATTTTGTATCTAAATTTGTGTAACTGTGCTTCTTGTTTTACCATGCAACAACTGTGTTGGACACAGCTGGATCTGACACATCACATGTGTAATCTTGACTGAACTTTTCACACTGTAAATTTCAGCATGGCATTGACTCGACTTGTGTAAAGCACTCGACCTGCATCAAAACTAACCCTGCTCGGAAGTAGGGTTGAGAAATGTTAACCTGTATGAGAATTCGGACACGATAAACCAAAGTTATACATGTCGGGGATGACCTGTGTTTATCGTTGAGCAGTGTGTGACTGTAGAGCGGGACTGAACTGAGATTTCAAAGAGTCGACAGGGATTGGACCTGTGTAAGTTTTGACACGGATCAAACATAGGTAGTGTGAAAAGCCTTTAGTTGATTCTAAAGTGAAGCACCTTTATTGCTGTGCTCTGAAACTTTTGTGATGGCAGGCTAGTGTGGTTTAGGTGAATGGAAGTCATTTCTGTCCTGAACGGTTGAAGATTCATATACATGGTGAAGTCAGTATTTAGTGTGTGTATATTGTGATTGGCTTGAGAAAGGCAAGATTATTTGCTTGTCAGAATCAACCATTATAATAGGCCTGTAGCCAGGACATTTCACAAAGGTGCAAGAGGGGGAGAGGGGTGCGGGCACAAGCACTTAGAGATGGGTCACTTGTTTTGTTGATCTTTCACAAGTGGGAGCACATACCTTCACAGGGATTGGCGGCAATTAAAACACTTCAAAGTGCAAATTTGTATCATATTGGAATTGAATGAAATACCTCAAACAAATCATTTGTGTACATTGTGAAAGTAAGATCTGGCATTTTTTCACATGTCAGTCTTGTTGACAAGACAATCTAATCTTTGTAAAAAAAAGCTTCATAAGACAAATTGCAAGAAAACATTTTGTGGTGTTTTTCTGTACTATAAAGTCTAAAGAACAACATATCAAAAGTTTTCCGAAATTGGACCACCACAAAGGGTCTAAATATGATGTCATAAAAATGGCAATCAGTGTTAAAAATAACTAATAGGCCATGGGCCAGATGCACTCCATGCACACCCCCCCTTCCCCATCCCCCCTCCACAACTTCCCAAACCAATATTTCTCTGAAGTCTAAGGGTCTCTGAACATGTTTTCAACTGGTAATGACAAATATTGAGTATCACTATTCAAAATGGCAGAAACAGACAAAATGCCTGCCAAGTTAAAACAAATGCAAATAAATAATCATTATAATTAAGTAGGTACTATGGCATTACAATTCTGCTTTAATTTCATGAATATTAATACAGATTTCATATCTGACACCTGTTTGGAACATTTCCTATCATCCAAGATGGCAAAAAAACAAAATGGCTGACAAAAGGGTGATGTTTCAAGGGTCAATCCATGTCAATTTAACAAGGCCATGACACCCACCATCTTAGGTTTCTTTAAAACTTGGCACATGTATTGGAAATTATGTGTATAGAATATCCCGAAAATGTTAGCTTTATACCTTTTACTGTTTCTGAGATATGCCATTCAAAGTTAGCTTATTTTGGACCTCTTTTCTTGGAAGTGGTGGCCATTTTGAATTTGTATCGATTACAAAAATGTATATAATTTTTTGCCTGGTACTTGCAAGGTACCAGGCTGTTTTTTGAGATGTACAACTCAGAAATGGCACATAAAATTCTCCCAGGGTAAGCACGAATGTTGGTATTTGCATTTAAACTCAATTTTGCATGCTTTCAGGTCTACCAGGGTTCCACTAGGGTCTTTCTCTGGCTTGTTACTCACCTAACGTACCAGAAAATGGGCCACCTGCAGATCCCTGGGATTTCCCAGGGATCCGTTGGGCCTTTTCTCTGTCTCATCATATATATAACATATCAGAGAATGGGCCCAGCAGATAGGTCTCCCAGGTATTCACTGGGGCATTCTCTGGCTCGTCACAAACCTATTGTACAAGAAAGTTGACCACATCACACCCTTGGGGTCTTCCAGGGATCCCTAGGGCTCATTCTCTGTCTTGTCACATACAGTACGTAACATACCAGGGAATAGGCCACCAGCAAACTTTTGGGGTCTCCCAGAGACTCACTGGGTCTATTTTCTGGCTAGTCACACAGGTAAGATACCAGATAATGGGCCCAGCAGACCCCTTTAGTTTCCCAGGGATCCGCTGGGGTCATTCTCTGGCTCGTCACATACCTAACATACCAGAAAATGGGCCACCGGCAAACTTCCAGGGTCTCTCAGGGATCCACTTGGGCCATTCTCGAGCTCCTCAGACACATAACATACCAGAGAATGTGCCCAGCTGACCCCTGGTGTCTCGCAGGGATCAGCTAGGGCCATTCTCTGGCTTGTCATGTCCGTGAAAATGGGCCACCTGCACACCCCTGAGGTCTCCCAGGGATCCCTTTGGCCCGTTCACTGTCTCGTCACACATAACATACCAAAGAGTATTGGCCACTAACAAACCCCTGGGTACTCCCAGGTATCCGCTGGGACCAACGGATACCTGGCAGACCCCAGGTGTCTACTGGTTGCCTATTCTGTGGTACGTTACATATGTGACGCGCCAGAGAACGACCCCAAGGGATCCCTGGGAGACCCCAGGAATGTGCAGGTGGTCCATTGTCTGGCCAAAGTACAGCTTTAAGGGATCCCTGGAAGACTCCAGGGGTCTACTGGTTTCCCATTATCTGGTACGTTATGCATGTGACAAGCCATTTTATGGCCCAGGGTGATCACTGGGAGATCCCAGGGGTGCTGGGCCAATTCTCTGGTACGTTACAGCGTATGGCCTTATTGAATCCCTGGGATTCTCAAGGACTTTGCCACTGGCCTATGCACTGGTAGGTTGCATGTGTACAGAGAACAAGGGATCCCTGGGAGACCCAGGGGTGTGCAGGTAGCCCATTTTTTGGGTGGGTCACCAACACACTTGACAAGCCAGAAAATGGCCTTAGCATATCTCTGGGAGACCAAGGGGTCGATCTGCTGGGCCCATTCACTGGTACGTGTAAACCAATGTGTGAGGAGACTGAGAACAGACCCAATGGATTCCTGGGAAACCCTAGGCATGTGCAGGTGGCCCATTCCTTGTACATAATGAGTGTGACAAACCAGACAATGTCCCTAGCAGATCCCTGAGATACCCCAGGTGTGTGCAGGTAGCCCATTCTCTGGTTCGTGACAAGCCAAAGAATGTCCACAGCGGATCCTTGGGAGGCCCTAGGGGTTTCCTAATGGCCAATACTTTTGTATGTTACGTGGGTGATGAGACAGAGAACAGGCTCAAGGCATCCCAGGGGTGTGCAGGTGGCCTATTTGGTGGTATGATAGGTGTGTGACGAGCCAGAGAATGGCCCTAGCAGTACCCTGGGAGACTCCAGGTATCTGCTTGTCACGTGTTTGAGAATGCAGAGTATGACCCCAGTGGATCCTACCTCCCCCCTCCCCCTCAGAGTGGATCCCTCCCCCTCAGAGTGGATCCCTGGGAGACCCCAGAAGGTTGCCGTTAGGTGTGCGATGAGCCAGAGAATGGCCCTAGCGGAACCCTGGGAGACCCAAAAACATGAAAAATTGAGCTTAAATTTAAATATCAACATTAATGCTTACTCTGGGAGAATTTCAAGTGCAATTTTGAGTTCTACATCTAAAAAAACCAGCCTGGTACTATTGTAAGTACCAGGCAAAACATTGTGTACATTTTTTTGTGTGTGTACAATCAATTAATTAAGTAAAATTGACAACCGGAAGTGACACATGGCGGCATTCACTTCCAAGTTTATTTATGGGGCAATACCTTTCCTTTCAGTTTGTTATCTTTGTTAATAGAAGCTGGAGAAGAAAGGGTGATAATTATATTTTTATATATGTTTAAAAGTTACAAAAACATGACTTCATGACGTCATCAATCGTTTTACTCATTATGAATTCTTGTTGTCATCAATAGAATTAGGATGTCACCATTCTCTCTTAAAAATAGATATGTGATAAATAAGACATTTTTTCATCATTGTGGAAAGCAATCTGAAATTACACACAATTGTTATGACTAGGCCTGGTTATGATGTCATAAAAGATGTCATTATGTCATAATTAAGGTCATGACCCCATGTGGGACACTTTTGTCAGTGCTAAGAATTATAACTTTATTTAGATATTAATGTCTAAAGATAATATTCACACCTAGAGTGGATACAAACTGTTGAATTTAAGCTCTATATGCAGATATTAGCCATTCTTAACACTGGCGGCCATTTTTTTCATGACGTCATAATTAGACCATTTGCGGTTGTTGGATTTCAGAAAATGTTGTTCTTTAAACTTTATACAAGAAAACACCATAAAACGTTTTCTTACAATTTTGGGGGGTTATGTGTCAAAATGACTACTATACCAAAATCGTTTTTCACATTAATGATATTTTAAGACAAATGTGTATGAGAAATCAACATTTTTTGTGTGTATTTTTTATACTTTTGTGACATTTTATTGGTGTCTTGTATTTATTGTTACAGAGTCGTGTCACTTTCTTTTCACTTTCTAGGCTTGTTTTTTTCTTTTGTGATTTTGCTGACTGACAGTTTAAATCAGGGATAATGATGATTACTGGGTGCAGTGGGTTAGGTCAATACTTAACCCACAGCACCCAGTAATCATCAGTAGAACAGACATTGTAGGTGCAGTTAGATGGTTCAAACTTCAAGTAATGTACACACAGTTTAAAAGATGAGTTTAGTGGTCAAGTACTTAATTGGCAATTTGTGCAACCCTTTATTTTATTTTGTAAATTAAAGAATAAAACTCAATTAAATGTGTAAGATGTTTGAGACAAGTTTTGTTAAAGTTGAAGATGAACAGGGACATAAAAGTTCAATCCTCTCGAGCCAATGAAGGCCGGTGCTTGTCACGGCTCCTTGATGTAAGCGGATGAGAGTACAGTACTTGACTCACCCTGGAGAGGACACTTGTCCATCTCAGACTAACTCCCCAGCAAGCTGGTACTCATTTCACATCTTGAGCCAACTGGAGTCTTGCTCAAGAATACAATCTACTTAGAGCTGGAATCTAACCCAGTTTCTTTGTAGTACGGATCATCCACTGAGCTACCATGCTTCGAAAGTTGTTTAGATTAGTTGTTAATAGCAAATATCAACAAAAGGTATGAAAACATTGAATTTAAGATTACAAACATTGAATTTAAGATTTTTTTTTGGTGTTAACACTTTTTTTTGGTGTTCATCCATATTTTTGTTATGCTTTTGACCCTCAATAAATTCATCATTAATGGGGGCAGTCTGTTTCAACATTATTTCTCAAAATACCCACTCTTTTTTGTTTTCTTTCTTGAAGTTAAAAACAGATTCAATATCATTATCTACATTACCTCCAACTTTTGTGAGGTTTTGCAGGGCACTCTTAGCATTGAAACTGATAAGATGAAGTTTTTCTTGGTTTTTACAAACCTAAAGTGTAGGATACTTAATTTGTTTTGTTTTGAAATATATCAGTAACCTGACATCACAAACGATACAAATCCCCTCGTTGCTAATAACATACTTTCCACACTACATCACAACTGCCATCCCATCCTCTGTTCTGGATGATGTCCCATCCTATATCCCTCCCTGCAGAAAATCGTACATGAAATCCAGATACCATTACACAACATGACCAATATGCCATCGCACCTGTAATCAAGATACATCCCACCATATGCCTTGCCACCCTGTCCCATATACCATGCCACCCTGGCTCATATACCATGCCACCCTGTCCTTCATGTCATCCCTCCATGTCCCATATACCATGCTACTTTGCCCAACATCCCATCCCTCCCTGTACCATGTGCATCCGAGTCCCTCCTGTCCCATATACCATGCCACCTTGTCCCACATCCCATCCCTCTATGTACCACGTGCCATCCCACCCTGTCCTACAGGCCATTCTATCCTGTCCTACAGGCCATTCCATCCTATCCCATATGCTATTCCACCCTGTCCCATCCCACCTGAAACCCCCAGACAACATGCCATCCTGCCTCACATGTCATTACACTGTCCCCCATGCCATCCCAGCCTGTCATAAATGCCATGACACTACCTTGTTTCACATGCCACTCCACCCTGTCCCACATGCCACTCCACCCTGTCCCACATGCTATCCCACCCTGTCCCACATGCTATCCCACCCTGTCCTATATGCCATGACATTCTGCCCCACATCCCATGGTACCCTGTCCTACATGCCACCCTGTCCCACATGCCATGCCATTCCACCCTGTCCCACATTTCATCCCATCCTGTCCTATATGCCATCGCACCATCCTAATTCCTACATCTACCAATCATTCTACCATCTTCCACCCAACATTCTTTCCTCTTAACTCACATTCCCTTCTATCAACTCAACATGTCACATTCACCTACCATCCCCCCTTCACCTGCCATCCTGTGTTCACATGCCATCCTGTGTTCATCTACCATCCTCCATTCACTTACCATCCTTTATGCCTCAACATACCCCATTACATCCCCAATTCACCTACCGTCATCCATTCACCTTCAGTCATCCATTCACCTACCGTCATCCATTCACCTACCGTCATCCATTCACCTACCGTCATCCATTCACCTACCGTCATCCATTCACCTACCGTCATCCATTCACCTACCAATCCATTCACCTACACTGGCCATCCATTCACCTACTTTTGTCATCCATTCACTCATCATCCATTCATTCACCTCCATTCACCTATCCATTCACCTACCATCCATTCACCTACCGTCATCCATTCACCTTCACATCCATTCACCTATCATCCATTCACCATTCATCCATACCTCCATTCACCTACCGTCATCCATTCACCTACCGTCATCCATTCACCTACCGTCATCCATTCACCTACCGTCATCCATTCACCTACCGTCATCCATTCACCTACCGTCATCCATTCACCTACCGTCATCCATTCACCTACCGTCATCCATTCACCTACCGTCATCCATTCACCTACCGTCATCCATTCACCTACCGGCCATCCATTCACCTCCATTCATCCATTCACCTACCGTCATCCATTCACCTACCGTCATCCATTCACCTTCCATTCACCTACCGTCATCCATTCACCTACCACATCCATTCACTCATCATTATCCATTCACCTATCATCCATTCACTCCATCATTATCCATTCACCTCCATCATCCATTCACTCACCGGTCATCCATTCACCTACCATCATCCATTCACCTCCATCATCCATTCACCTCCATCCATTCACCTACCGTCATCCATTCACCTACCATCCATTCACATCCATTCATTCACCATTCACACCGTCATCCATTCACCTACCGGCCATCCATTCACCTACCACATCCATTCACCTCCATCCATTCACCTACCGTCATCCATTCACCTACCACATCCATTCACCTACCGTCATCCATTCACCTACCGTCATCCATTCACCTACCATCATCCATTCACCTACCATCATCCATTCACCTACATCGTCATCCATTCACCCATCCATCCATTCACCCACCTTCATCCATTCACCTAACCTTTCACCTACCTCCATCCATTCACCTAACCTTTCACCCACCTTCATCCATTCACCTACCTTCATCCATTCACCTACCGTCCATTCACCTACCGTCATCCATTCACCTACTGGCCCATTCCATTCACCGTCATCCATTCACTCCATCCCATTCACCTACCGTCATCCATTCACCTACCACATCCATTCACCTCATCATCCATTCACCTACCGGTCATCCATTCACCTACCGTCATCCATTCACCTACCGTCATCCATTCACTACCCATCCATTCACCTCCATCATCCATTCACCCATTCACCATCATCCATTCACCTACCGTCATCCATTCACCTACCGGCATCCATTCACATTTCACCTACCGTCATCCATTCACCTACCGTCATCCATTCACCTACCACATCCATTCACCATTCATCCATTCACCTACCGTCATCCATTCACCTACCACATCCAGCTTTTGCTACCAAATATACTCTTAACCAACTCATCATTCCAACATTTACTATAACCTCCACTCACTCCATTGCACTGCAACCCCCCCACCCCACTTTCCTCCACAAAAGATACAAATTTGGAGGGAAAAAGTGGGGAGGCAAGCTTCCCTACCTTCAAATCCCGCCTGTGGTACTACTGGTTGATTCCAGCTTTGTAAATTGGACAGAAGATATTCTGAGTTCAGTATGTTAAGGTACCAAGCACTTAGAAAGGAGGAAATGACTTGTGTTCAGAATACTCTAGGGTTTTTACAGATATGTTGACAAAGAATAAAATGTCATGTGAGATTGCTTATTAAAAGAGCAAATAGCATAAGAGTACTATGCTAGTATGTGATTTATGAGAAAGAAATCTTTATTTACCAATGTGGCTAAATTTACCGTTTGGCTATCTTTACCATTTGGTAATCTTTACCATTTGGTTATCTTTACCATTTGGCTGTCTTTCTTTGTGCAAGCTGGTAGGAAACAAAATGATACCAGACTTCACGGATGAAAGATTGCTGAAGGAATATTTTCAAAGAGGTTATCTTTACCATTTGGCTGTCTTTCTTTGTGCAAGCTGGTAGGAAACAAAATGGTACAAGACTTCATCGATGAAAGATTGTTAAAGGTATTTTTTCAAAGAGGTTATCTTTACCATTTGGCTGTCTTTCTTTGTGCAAGCTGGTAGGAAACAAATTGATACCAGACTTTATGGATGAAAGATTGCTGAAGGTATTTGTTCAAAGAATATGGTATATGTTATTAATTCATGTAAATTAAATTTGTCGTTTTTACACATCCTCTTCAAGAGAAATAAAGAATTTGTATATAGTGAATGAATTGTGTAAGTTGTACTCTTTAACCGAGAATGTTTCCAATCTTACCCAGTCAAAGAATTATGTGTATCTTTTCAGATTTTTTTTTTTTTTTAATTAAAATATTCACGCTTCCATATTCATTAAACAAAAATAACAATCCCAATTTGATATGATGCTGTCAAAGTTGTTTTCCTTAATGTTTTCACCAGCTATAAGGTTCCTTTTTAATTTTTGATCTAATCCCATATACCCGATGCAGCCACCAAGCTTTGATCTAATCCCATATACCCGATACAGCCACCAAGCTGGACTAACCCTTTTGTAGAATCTTCTTATCTGGGAAGGGTATCCCGAGAGATTTCTCCTGCCGAGTAACCTAGAATATTTTTTTCTTCATATTTGTAAATAACTTTTCAGTATTATATGCTGAAGGAATGAGACACCAATACCATCAACAAATTTACTTGGGCATATATTTCATGTCTCTTTCATTTTACTTCACTGCATTTTACTTCGGTTGTATATATGTTGATGTTTAATGGCGCAAATAAAGTACTGGGGGGCCTATTAAAAATTTGGCGCTAGGGGCTCAATTCCAACATAATGCAGTTTTATTGCTCGGGCCCCCAATCTCGAATTTTGCTCGGGCCCCCAATTTCGAATTTTGCTCGGGCTCCTAATCTTGAATTTTGTTCGGGCCCCCAATCTTGATTTTGTTCGGGCCCCCAATCTTGAATTTTAGGACAAGGGGAAAAATTTCCCCAAAGTGTACTGATTTTTTTTTTAGTCTACAGAAAAGTGTGTGTGCGGGAGAAGGGAGGGGGGGGGCCTGTCCCCTTATTCCGCCCGGGAATTACAGCCCTGATACCTAGACATTCTGCAGAGATGACAAAGATTAAATTTTCCAAATCATTAGCTATTTAAAAGGCAATTATCCGAATTCTCCGAATAATATCTGAAATCTAAAAATATTTTTTTCCTCACTTTTCCCCCTTCAAGTTTGTTATTGATGTTCTGATTTTTTCCCAAAAATTTCCATCGAAAGGCAGTCCCTCTAGCTTAGTTACTACTTGTCCAATCGATTTGAACCAATCTGTAAGAATAATAGGTCATTGGTGATTTGGGTCACCCCCATCCATACCAGCAATTCCTACTTATCATATTATTGCGCACCGCATATGATGTGTAGTCAGCCGATTATAACGGGCTAAAAGGGATAATTTTAACCAACCCCCCAAAAGTCCAGAGGTTAAGAAACTGTTTGGGCTCGCTTTTTGTCCCTTTTGTGTAATGAGGGGAAGTTAACAGAGGTTAAAGGTAGAGCTCTCCTCCGTCAGGGAGGCAAAACATCCTTCATTCCATAAAGCTTTGCTCCGCTCCAGATTGATGTTGAGACCAATATAACAGGACTGCAACAAATTATTTTCTGCCCCAGTCCTAACAAGGCTTAATCCTAAGAAAGCTTATTAGGGCTTTGTATTACAAATTATCAAGTTGTAATCACAAATCAAATAATTTGTAATTACAAATTATTAATTTGTAGTCAATAATTTGTAATTACAAATTATTCATTTGTAATTATAAATTAATTCATTTGTAATCACAAATGTATTGAATATGACATTATGATGCTCATTGCAAGCACTAACCAGAACACTGAACAGGATTGATTTTAAGTTGAAACGGTCATGTAAGCGGTCATGGAAGACGATCGCAACGAACTTATCACTTTCTTTTTCAATATGGGGTTATCATATGACGAAATTCTGACAATTTTAGCTCAAGTTAGCGACATCATATTAAGTAAGGGTGACCTGAAAAGGTTATTGCGCCAGTTGGGTCTGTTTAAAAGGGAAAACTATGCTGACATTATAAGGGTCTTAGATACTGATGATGATGATGATGATCATCATCATAAATCATCATCATCATCATTATATGACGATCATGACGATGATGATGATGAAATTAGTCTGGTATCAGGTCGGTACAAATTAAGGTTGCCAATTAACAGCGCATCTAGCTATTTGTTTTTGGAGATTAAACCACATCTTATTAAGACGGACCGAAATGGAAGGTTTTTGATCCTAATTAGATTCAGGGGTGTAGCCAGCCTTTGGGATTGGTGGTGGTGGTGGGAGTGGAAGGGGGTCGTAGAACGAAAAGATTTCCTGATAGTGTAATTTTTTTCCAACATTGTGTCAAAATAGCCTGGTGAGGGGTAATCGGAGGCTAAATTTTACTTAACTGCTTAATAGCAAAAAAAGGTCATTGCCTTAAAATCTGGACCTTGTTGCAAACTTTCTGGACAGCTGGACCTTCTATCAAAATTTCTTAGGGGGAGGGAATAACACCTATGAGATTTTTGTTTCAACTTTAAGATTTGTGGCCCTCAATTATAAATTTTGGTCCAAAAATTTAGAATTTTTGATCCTAAACATGAAGATTGAAGTTTTTGGTCCAAAATTGAAGGTTTTTGGTCGATGCGAGATAAGGATGCCAGCATCTTTGTTTTCAAAGATTCGTTTGATATTTGACTTAATATTAACTTTTTACAGGGAAGCATTTTTTTCTTCTTCAAAATGCTTAGGATGCTAATTTGAGGCCGCCGGTAAATCTTATATTTTACACCCCCACCCCCTCTCCCCACCCCAGTCAATATGGTAACATGCCTGGACGTTATAGATATTGCCATACACATCAATGAAATTAATAAAGAATTTTTACTTCTTGAAAAAAATTATATATATATTTTTTATTTCTTAGAATTGAAAATGAGTAGCTACCAAGGGGCATGAGGAAAAGTACCCCCTGGCTGGCTGAAATGACAATTTTCCGCGTATTAATATTTTCCCCTTGGTATAAAACTTGGGTGAGAGGGGGACTTAGAGAAGGCAGCATTGTTCCATGGTGTGTGTAAATGTGCATTCATTTACAATATGTCACTCATACAAAAAAATCTCAGGGAAGGTAAGAGGGAGGCAAAGCAATCTCGTGAGGGAAATTACCCCCTTGCCCTGCCCGTAGCGATGCCATGCATATTATCTATATCTGCATCTTGCAGTCCTAGTCAATCATGGGTTACACTTGTTAGTAGCGGCGCAAATAAACTAGCTTGTAGTTCTATGTGACGTCACTATATTAAAGCAAAGTTTGAACCAATCAAATAGGGATCAATTGTGTGTTGTCCTTCTCTTTCACAAAACATTTGCAACCAGACAATCGGATGGGTTCTTATACTTTATTTCAAGATCAATGATATGAGGGTGCCTCTGTAATTTGAATTTTAGCAAATTCTTCTACGTAACCATGGTCGGAGCTGTTTGCTACATTTTAGGCGGTCGTACCACCCCTTTCACACACATGCTGTCTTACCCAGTAACAGAGTTGTAACCAAGTCATATTTTTGCAAGTCAAGTCACTAATCACTTGTTGGCAAGTCAAGTCAAGTCACAAATCATTTGCTTGCAAGTCCAGTCAAGTCGCAAGTCATTTTCTCGCGTAATTTCCGTGACGTCCGTTTCCTACTAATCCAACATTGGAAAAGAGCATGCGATTAGAAGTTGAGGAAGGAAATAATCCAGAGAAATACACTAAATACCTCTTATAAAGCTGAATTGGTTTAACAGTTTTGTCCAAAGAGCTTGCACGATTACAAAAGTATCGATCCCTAACCTTTCATCCATGATCGTTTGTATGTCATTCATTAAGTCAGTAAGTTCCCTTGGCATGCTTGGCATCTTTTGATACCCTCAAATGCAGTAAGTCTATTGCGTTCTGTTATAGGGACGCGGGAACGATAGAAGGGCAGGGGACGGACTACAAAGAAAAGGCACCATGTCCCTGAAAATTTGGAGAGAAAAAAGCTGGTTATGATGGGCTCGGTATATCTGACAAGTTTATTCCAGGTGTTAAATCATAACACAGTATTGTACAGTAGCTTGTTAGCTTTACATAATGCATTTGTTCTGCCGATTTTAGGTCGAATGACCGAAACGTCTAGCTTTTTTAATCTTGTAATCAAGTTGCTCTAAGGAGTGGTTGGAAGTTGTATTTTCTTTTTTTCTGCAAAGTATTCAATTTATCAATTCAAAAGAATTACTATAAATCCGTCCTGGATCCTTCCACCAGCAGTCCATTGTTTGGGTTCTTTTACATTAATTTACAGCAATTTCCTATACGGTACCATCTGAAGGAGAGGGGCGCAAAAATACCCTTGCCCCCCCCCCCTCTCTCCTAGTGAAACATGACCCACCACACCACTGGTTGTGGCCATATTTGTGTTAATTTATTGTGTTTTATTATAACAAGGTCCTCGAGAAGAGAACATTTCTAATACTTGAAAAAGCACTTTTCATCAAGCAGGTGTGCATCACTGTTATGTAACAGTTGAAGAATGTCTCCCTCCTCACGTGGGCCATATGAAGTCCATATTAACAACTGTATCATAAATGAATCAAATTTTCACATCATCATTATATCCCCCAGTCTGTAGATGGAATAGTTGAGCTCAAAACAACACAGTAAAAGGAACACTTTACATTTTAAAGGAACACTTTCAAAAGGGGCATTTTATGGACTTTTTTTTATATATCATTTACCATTACCATTTACTTCTTTTGTTGTTGGGGGAGGGAGGTCGTACGACCCTGTCGACCCCCTAGCTCCACCCATGGATCATAAGAAAATATAACGAGATAATATAGCGAAAATATAACATGAGGGATAATAAGCTTGGTTTATATCACAAGTAGTGGGTGCCAGCAACTGTCAGGCATGTCGGATCATGAGGATATCAAACAATTGATAATTTTACATTGATTGATATAGCATGCAGTTTGGGGAGCATTGGTATAATATCGAACCCAACATCCAAATCTTACCCTTCACTATACCCACAGGGGTAGGAACCGAACAAGGGGAGGTGCCTTCCCCCCCCCCTCCCCCCTTCTAGCCCTTTTTGATAAATTACAACAGGTCCGTTTTGAAAATGAACACTACCCCTCAATTATGGTCAAAAATGCAAGACTAGAATTAGTGAAATAGTTAATCCCATATTAAGGCCTT
>JAIGNY010001569.1:482500-492500 GCA_020152595.1 Chiridota heheva | reverse complement strand
AAATAGTAATGGTAAATGGTAAAAAAGTCTAGAAAATGCCCCTTTTGATTGAAATGCCCCCTTCAGAATACAAAGTGTCCCTTTTACTGTATTGTTTTGAGCTAAATTATTCCATCTACAAACTGGAGGACATAATGATGATGTTGAAAATTTGATATATTTATGATACATTTGAAAATATGGACTTCATATGACCCACGTGGGGAGGGAGACATTCTTCAACTGTTACATAACAGTGAGGCACACCTGCTTGATGAAAAGTGTTTTTTCAAGTATTAGAAATGTTCTCTTCTCGAGGACCTTGTTATAATAAAACACAATAAACTAACACAAATATGGCCATAACCAGTGGTGTGGTGGGTCATGTTTCACTGGGGGGTAGGGGCACGGAAATTTTTGCCCCCCTCCCCTTTAGATGGTATCGTTTAGGAAATTGCCTAAAATCAGTGTTTGAAATCTAAGGGCGAAGCCCTGTGATAGGGTTTTGTCCCCGGGAGCCCTGCATTTTACGTTATTGTGACTGCAGAATATCACTTAATATTGTGTCAAGTCCAGAGTCTATTCTTTGTGTTTCTCGTAATTTTGATAACAGAAAACTTTGTGGCAAATCTAGGGACGAAGTCCCAAGCCCTTGAAAGGCTGGAAGACAGGCTGTATTTCTCGCGATTTTGATAGCAAAAAATTGCTTAACATTGTGCCAAATCTAGGAACGAAGTTCCCGGAAGCCATGCGCTTCTCGTGATTTTGGTAGCAAATTGTGTCAAATCTAGGCAAGCTATAGTGAAGAAAGCCACGAAGCTCTAAGGAGGTGAAGTCCCTGGAAGTCTACACGTTTCTCGTGATTTTGATATCAGAAAATCATTGCTTTGTGCCAAATTTAAGAGGCGAAGCCCCGGAAGCCCTGTGCTTCTCGTGACATTAGTAGGAAAATATTTGCGTCAAATTTAGGCATGCTATACTGTATAACGCAAAAAATTTGATTTTGATGATTTGCCTTTTGACTTTTGCAGAGATTTTTTGGGGGATTGCATCCATCTGTCTCAAAAACAACTTGCCGGTTTTAGACGTCTATCCACACTCCTTTATGGTTGGCCATGCGGGTCATAACGTCTCCTTATGCTCAAGAAAAAATCAATTCTTACGTCGTAACAATCATTTCTTACGTCGTAACATTTCCATTTCATAGGCATACGAATATATATAATTTTACGCGTGAAAACTAGTTTTCTATTCTCACATCTAAAGGAATCAGCCAATCAGCGACCCGTTTTAGACGTATGCAATGGGATTGTTACAACCGTAAGGAATGATTGTTACGACGTAAGAATTGATTTTTCTTAGACGTAAAATACGTCTGAAAATTAGTTTTGACGCGTAAAATTAGAGTCTTTTCTTACGTCTAAAGGAAAAGCCAATAAGCAACCCGTTTTAGGCGTATGAAATGGAATTGTTATTTGTTACGACAAAAGAAATGATTGTTACGACGTAAGAATTGATTTTTGTTGTTGTCGTACCATTAGGAGACGGTTATGACCCGTGTGGCCAACCATAATCGTCATGTGCGGACGCTGAAATCACGCTATTAACAATCATCATGAGGAATCTATTGTTATTGTAGATAGGTGGCGTCAGGATTTGCCCGCACAGGGAGATAAAATATAAAAAAGCAAACAAATAGGCTTATGTAACTTCCCGATCCCTGACAGTCTTCACTCTCCAATGTTTTCACTCTCCACTATCCCTACTCCATACTGACGTCTCAAAGACCAGGGGCGGATTCAGAGGGGGAGGGGCGGGCATGCCCCTGAGAATTTTTCGATGTACTTTTTCTTCCATGAGATAATTCTTAGTCACGCTTTATGTAAAAACAAAACAATTTTTGGGAAATTTTATTCAATCTTTGGGAAATTTTTTTCAATCTTTGGGAAATTTCCTTAATTCTCTCGCAATTTTCTTAACTTTTAGAAAAAAATTAGTTTATTTTTCTTCAATTTTCAATAGATTTTCTAAAAATTTCCTTTAATCTTTAAAAACTTTCTTTCAATTTTTCTTCGATTTTCAAAAAAAATCCTTCAACTTTTGGTCAATTTAATTCAATGTTTGTTCAATTTCTTTCAAATTTGGCAATTTCCTTAATTGTCGCGCAATTTTCGGAAAATTTCCTTCATTTTCGGGAAATTTTCTTCAAATTTCTTTCAATTTTGTCAATTTCCTTAAATCTCGTGCAATTTTCGGGAAATTTCTTTCATTCTGAGGAAATGTTTCTTCATTTTTCAATAATTTATTGGGCCAAAATCGCAAGAAATGCAGGCTTTCACCTACATTTGGCACAACAAAGCAAATTTTCTGCCATCGATATTAGGAGAAGCGTATACGGCTTCCGAGGGCTTCGCCCCATAGAATTGACACAGTTTGAAGCAATTTTCTGCTATCAGGATCACCAGAAACGTAGGACTCCGGCTTCGCCCATATTGCTGTTATACCGGTAACTATTTGCATTGTTTTTTGCAATAGGGAATATAAAATATCGAAACTTGTTCATTTCGATCCATATAGGACGAATATCGTTAACAGGTTAAGTTGAACTTACAGATAGAATTACTATCCATCCCAACATTAGACAGATTCCCTCTTAAACATAATTCTTCAAAGGTAGCAATATAGCATTATTTGCCATAGGCAAATTAAAGCTGATCAAATTTGTGCATAACAATAACACCGTCTGACATTCAATGACATAAGCAGGGGTGCACGAGTAACACATCTCCTTCCTCCCCTACCCCCACTTCAACAAAAATGGTAAATTGGAGGTCGGATATCAGATGATTTAATGATAATAATCTGAAAATCTGTTTGAATATTCGGGAAATTCATTTCACTTTTTAAAATATTTTCTTCAAATTGGGCTAATTTTCTTCATTTTCGTTAAAAATTTCTGAAAATTCATTTTCGGAAAATAGTCTTCAAATTTTGGCTAATTTCTTTCAGATTTGGGAGATTTTCTTTCATTTTCAGGAAATTTCATTCATTTTCTGAAAATTTTCTTTGATTTTGAGGAAATTTTCATCAATTTCTTTTATTTTCGTAAGTTCATTTTTGAAAATTGTTTTGATTTTCGGAAAATGCCTTTCATTTTTTGGACTTTTTGGTCAATTTTCAGGAAATGCTACCAACCTTCTCGATTTTTTTAGTGATTTACAGATTGAATGATTTAATAATCCAACTACCAAAACCCCATCATAAAAACTTATTCCAAAGATATCCAAGTTTGAAGTTGTAACATGGACGCTATAGTGCTGCCATGCATTTTGTGTTGAAATCATGCATGTCAATGATGACATAATTTACCCCACACCAAAGGGGCTCTTTCTATTTGGAAGAGCACGTGCTGTTGGAAATCACTTGTCCGGCATGATTTTCCCGTTTCCTGTGCACAAATATCTTGTAAAGCAAACAAACAAAAAAAGGCCCAAAATAATAAGTCAAAATGGAGCAGGGATTTTCTGGCAAAATTTTACCAAAAACAGGATCATATTATGCATGATTGTTATAAAATGGGCATGTCGATGTATAAAAAGATATCATCGCAATTCAAAAATCATGAGGGGTACTTTTCGCCCCCTCCCTCCTTTTTCCAGTAGACGGGGGGGGGAACTTCTTGCCCCCGTTGCTGCTGCGAGGTGAAAGGCAGGGGAATCGCATATTTGCCCCATGCTGCAGGCGTTCTTGGAAAGTGTATGTGAATTTCAGCTATTGATCATTAATATGGACCTAAATGTGACTTGAATAATTGTCAGATGGATATTACATATAGGCCTAAAAATCATCATATACGCGGACTGCGGTCCTCCGAGGTATATCGAGAAATCTGGCCAGAGTATAAGCGTGATTTGCCTACTGAAAATGTGTGTTTGTGTGTAGGGAGAGGATGGGTGGAAAAAAATCATATAAATACCCTACAAAAAAACTTACTTCGCCGATCCGATCAAGGTCCAAGAGTTACAGAAAATTTTCCGACAATTGAAAAAGGAAAGAAATTTCCGAAAATGAAAAAGTTTGTCCGGAAATAAATTAAATTTTCCTCCTAGACCCCTATCAATTATCAGGGCTTCGCCCCTGATTTGAAACATATTTTAAGCAAATTCTTAAATGCAGTGTCATGTTCCAAAGGTTTTATTCTGATAAGCACTTACATCATATATACATTTGTTGAATTTTGAGAACATTGTACTCTGGTAAATAAAATGAAATATTAACTTCAGTCTAGTTCGAGGCTGCTCCGAACTCACAAGTCTGATCGAGAAGTAATACACATTGCGTATTGTAATTTGCTTAGTCATTGTCGTCATGCACGTCACAGAAAATATCGAAAGTACGAATCACATTAGGTCTAGGCCACGATAGTTTTTCTGAAAATTATTTCGTGATTTCATCGTTTTAAGCTCATTGAGAAAAGCGTAAGTACAATTTTGTTGGATATGTAGAAAAACACATACGATTTGAAGGGTCATTTTTTTCCAAAAGCGCATTGAATCACTGGTTCAGAGAGAGGTGATTGTGTTTAGGGGGCTACAGTATTAGCTATGTCAGTTCAGTTCCGCGAAAAGAGCTTTGGTTTAATTGGTTGCTGCTAGTGCTAGGCCTATGTAAGTTTAACTTTGTAGCTTGACGTTATATCTTGTACAGATTCATTGTATGTATTTTTCGCACTCACTCGGGCTGGTATGGATGTGACCGATTATCGTGTAACGTTACACGATCGAAAACATTGTTTTCCAACTTTGCTTTGCACTCAAAATCAATAAAATTCACACCACACACACAACTTGTAATCAATGATCTTACATTACAATATATTTCAAACTTTTAATGAATGATCAACAAAGGATTGGATCCTTTAAATGCAGGAATTAAATTCGCACTAATCTTTCATTTTGATTCGCTGAATAGAGGCTTAAATCCGATTATGCTATATAATTTCTGGAAAAATCCTAGTTAGTACTGATACTGATAGCTAGTTCTAAATAGTGTTTGTTACACTGACTGACTGAATGCTAGGGAGTCTGAGGTATAATTAAATAGATAGGGTATAATTTACTTTGCATGACAGCACTGAATAGGTGCACTTCATCAGAAATCAAGGTTATAGTGTCATACAAGGGCTTGAAACTTCCAAGTTGTTGAAGGGAAGTAGGTTGGCCAAGTGCTCAAGGACTATCTGAGGTCTAACGTTAACCGGCCTATTCTTAGGTGAACAGAGTTAATTTAGCATTTGTGACTGAAGTTTATATCCTTGCAGATCATCTTAAATTGAAGAAAATGTTATGGGATATATTTGTATTGAACAAAACTGCTGGAACACTTCAGCTTTTTGAGAACTTCATATGTTATAGTGTTATGTTTCTTTAATATTTTTTCTAAGAATTGTAACCCCCAGTACTCCCCCCCCCCCCTTCCACCCCTCCCTTTCAATGTTGAATTTATTCCTTTCTTAACGTCATTTCCAGGAAAAACAATTATAATGGCCAACATTAAATGGGGAGGGGGAGGGGAGGGGAGGACAATTACTTTAGTGAGGTAGGGGAAGGGGACACTGGCGGCGTCAATGAAATTATTAAAATGTCCTTATAATTCTAAAATATTAATCACAATTGAAAGAGTAGAGATTGAAGGAGCAACAGAAAACAATTCCAGCATTTCTGATTAATAAATGTGAAATAATTTACAACAGAAAAGTAGCTTCATGAAAAACATCACATATTCTCAGTGTTTCAACGAGTTTGTCCAAGATTGTAGGTCCGAAAAACAATCCCTAGTAGGCCTACTGTTTTTTCATCGTTGTAGGTTAGTAAGAAAGTGGCAGCGGTTGTTAGACTTAGGGCGTAGGACTGTATAAGATACAGCGAAGGTCACTTTAGGCTAAGGCTGGGCCACTGACATGTTGACAAGATAATATTTTTCAAATTGCTCCCAAACATTGGTGAGACCAAATTATGTAGGATAATTTTAATTCAAAAGTTACGATGTAAAAGTCTGGATAAAATCCAATCAATCTCCTTTACATTTGTCACTGTTTCTTCGGGAAATAAATGCTTTAGAAAAAATCCCTGAAATATGCCTCACATGTCAGCATGTTACTTCAACTCTGTATGGAAGCATAAGCCGGTGAATATTTGGGTCGCGTAATAAATATAATTACGACGCGACGTAGTTCCAATTACGACGCGACGTAATTCCAATTACAACGCAACGTAATTCCAATTACGACGCGACGTAATTCTAATTACAACGCGACGTAATTCTAATTACGACGCGACGTAATTCCGAGGTTTTGATCGGCATACGCTTCCATAAGTCTGCGATTTCAGCCAGAAAAAGGGCTAATAAAAATATTTTCGAGAGGTCCCATTTCACTGGACAGGAAGCTGGGAAGTTGCAAATTTCAGGAATACTAAAGAATAGATAGGTCTTGACTATTCATATCCAAACTTGACGAGATCTGCTTCAGAAACAGTTTCATCGGAAACTATTTTACCAAAATTTGAGTGATTTGGTGAGGGTGTACAACACCTCTTCACTTCGGCCTAAAAAAAAGGGCCAAAACCTCTGGTGACCCCCTATCAAAAGTACCCTCATCCGAGAGATATTAGATGGTACTTTTTGGAAAATATCCCAAATCTATAACATTCTGGTACAAGAGGACCCCGAACTTGACTCTTTCATCATAGCTTTCAATATTGAAAATAATTAGTTCCGTTCTACCCTAATTCACCTTCCGTAGTCGTCTCGCAACTGACCACATACCCACGCCCACGTGTGTTACAAGGCCGCGCGAGTGTTCATTCTGTCATTGTTGAGTATTATGAGACTATACAAAATTACGTCATTGTTCTAAAAGCGTCTACTCTGCTATGACGTCATAAAAAACACCTAGTTGAAGATTCTGTTGGCTGCGTACCTGATGGTGTACGTTGCAGTAGATTCGAAAAATAGGGAGCTTTAGATTTCACGACGCGGAGTAGTGCGACGGGAAGTTAACCGACAACGTACGTCATCGCACTGACTTCCCCGTCCTGTTGGTTTTGCGCTTTAGAGTTTTACGACAGGGAAAATGACAGTCATGTGATCAGTCATGTGATTACACTCGGTTACATATTTAAGTAGCGATGTTTGATCGTAGCAGACGACGCTCCAATTATAGGTACTTTTGGAAGAATGGCGAACCTTCATCAAATTCGTGAAGCAAAAGGAAAAGTCACGCACTTTGATTGGATCAACTTCTTCGCAAGTAGCCTGAAGTTCATACACTATATGATAAACATGTTAACATTCCCAAGATGTACCAGTAGAACGTAAAATAACTGAGCGCCGATGAAAATGAAAATACCTTATAATTTTTGACTTTAAACTTTAATTTTCAAAATAACAAAGACAAAATTTGAGTCAAATTTTCATTTGATGAGCAAAAAAACTAGCAATTGCTCAAGTATGATAAAAATGCAAATTAGTATGACAACATATGACGCTACACGCTATCCCAAGTTGCCGTTTTCAGCACAACGTGAAAACACCCTGACACCCGGTGTAGAGTTTCAGGAATAACGAGAAGGTGATGTATTCGCATGCGCAGAACATCGAACGTGACGTCATTTCGTTGTAGCGAAGTCCGCGTCGTGAAATCTAAAGCTCCCTTATGGCGTTGTAGCAACGGGAAAGAGAGAGAGGGCGGATAAACTTAAGTGATTATTGAATCACTAAGCTGCTCTATGGTACTACTACTAATAGATCATACAATATCTTCTTCTAATGATTCGAGTCAGTGACAGTTTTGTGAAGAAGGAATGTTTGAATTGGTCGGTTACAATTCGGTACATTGTAACACTTTGAGTTCTTGTAGATGGACCTTTCAACGATGTTATCTGCAGCATAATTCTGAAGTTGAGTAAAGGCACGAATTCTTCTTCTTCCTGGTTGTACTGCTTCAAGGAATTCGGCTGGAGGCATTGCTGGCACTAACCGCTCAATCAACCTTGTACATGAAAGTGCGGTGTACAGGTAGTTGTTTCTGCCGATCCTGCAAACTGGATAGATTTAGATTATTTTGCATACATGTACGTTAGCTATTAGTCATATCCCACAATACACTTTTTGACAAACTAGTGGCGTGCACAGTGGATTAATACACTTTACATACATAAAGTAGGTCTGTTGAACGTTAGGCTACCAAGTTAGGCCCATGATCGATGGAACCGCTTATCGCTTCTCTTGTTCGTGACCGCTGGCAAACCTTATGGAACTTCCAAATTGATAACAAACTCCATGTTATCCAGCCCACAATCCCGATCAAATCCATCATCAACAACCTTTCTCGTATCGACAACGTTTATATTACCCGTCTTAGAATTGGTCACACCCACCTCACTCACTCCCACCTCCTTATTGGTTCCCCCCAGCCCCTCTGTAACAATTGCCACTGCATCCTCACAATCCAACACGTTCTTCTCCTTGCTTGCCCCCTGTACAACCTTCCCAGAGCTTCCCTCGCTCCCCACAAGTCAATTGCTGAGTTCTTCCAGAAAAATCCTCCAGATAAAATAATCTCCTTCCTTCAGCATGCATCCCTCTACAACCATATTTAAATTCTCCTCTCCAACCCCCTCTCTACTTTGTTTTTGTTTTATCCATGCACCTCCTCTCTCGATCACAGCTTTCTGGCTTTTGTTCTTGAATTTCTCTCATTCTCCCCCTGGTCTCTTTCCTTACTACCTCTAAAATGATCTGAACTCTCAGGCACAATTTGATCTTCGTTGTCGTGGTGCCGTTAAGACCTCATCAAACAAACAAATTCGCTCTAAACTTGCTATCTTACTACTATATTATGTACCTTTCTTGCTTTAATTCTTATACGTAGTTCTTTGAAATTATTGTAGTGCTCAAAAAGACAAAATTAGAAGACCCTTTATGCTTGTTTTGACGAAAAAGTTTTTCCCAGTCGGACCTTTGAAGTTTCTGTCACTCGTGTCAGGCTCGTGTTATTTATGTTGACGTCATATTACTTCTATGGTTGTCGTACAGCTGATTGACTAACAACTCATTCACATTTAAATAGCTTCAACTAACAAGTAAACAGTTTTATTGAACTTTGACCTCATGAATAATCAACAAAATTTAGTTCTACTCTAAAAGTAATGGCCGAATAGTTGTTCGCATCGCGAACAGAAGACTTACAGAAAATAGATAAATTCTACCATTTCTAAGTAAGTTTCATGTGGGATTATTTTGTGGATAAACAATAAATTTGTTGTGAACCTAGTGATAAAAGATTTTTAATATTTTAGTGAAGATTATTCTCAGGGAAGTTGTTTAAAGTTAAGACATTCTGCCAAAAAAGTTTGTCTTTCATCTCCAATGGCGTGCATAGGAAAAAACCTTAACCTTCGTGGGGTCGCAGATCAGTAAACAACAGCAATCACACAATGTCAGCTTACGGAATTGGTTAAAGTGAAAGAAATTTTGGCCAAACGATGGTAAATGATTCCATAACTACATGACGTGTGACACAACCTGGATCTCCGGATGAGTAATCACCCGTAATGAACCGTGCAGCCCTGTTTTGCACACGTTCTAGGCGGTCATTGTCTTGCTTTAAGTGTGGGTCTCACGTAGTGGCTCCATACTCCATAATTGGTTGGACCAAGCAGGGAGTCTAAATGGCAACTCCCTGGACCAAGGCAAGATAGGCTGTGCGCTTACACTTTCTTGGGCAGTAAACGGAGGCTTCTATGTAGGAAGTCTAAGGGGCATGCTGCTCTATTGCTGATGTTTGTGTGCACCATTTGAGATTATCAGTGATGAGGATTCCTAAGTATTGGCCATTTTTGACCTGTTTGAGGATTTATCCATTCGAGTTGTAAATGTAGCTGGATTTGTTGCATACACGGACTATGTAGCACTTCTCAGCATTGAATCTCATACGACGAGTGAACACACAATTACAATG
>JAIGNY010001569.1:385000-477500 GCA_020152595.1 Chiridota heheva | reverse complement strand
ATCTTTTAAAAATGTGTAGACCAAACCTGGTGGTGAAATTTGCGACATTTCCCCGTAATACTGAATAAAGGTCTACACCTGCCACTTCCCATTTCCCCGATTGATATCCATCTCCAAAGAGAGGTTGTTGTTCTTCTGCCTCTAGAACAGAAATCTTTACATTAGGTTATCCCTACTCTTGTAATTTTTCTACAACGTTCCTTTTCTACAATATTACATAATTTGTATTCGCGGAACTGTTTTTGGGCCCAAGTATATACTGTCTGCGTATAAACGATGAACGTACTACCACAGTACAATGACAATTCAGCAAAGATTGAACTGACTCAGATCAACTCAAATAATAATTTGTAATTGCAAATTAAATCATTTCTTTAATGATTAATTTCTAATTAGAAATTAATATACATTTTTTTAATGGCCCTTATATGGGCTTAAGTATTTCACTAGTTCTTGCATATTTGACAATAATTGAAGGGCAGTGTTCATTTTTAAATGGGATCTGTTGTAATTTATATCGGAAATTGGTAAGGGGAGGGGGCACGTTCCACTGGCTCAGTTCCTACCCCTATGGGTATAGTGGAGGGTAAGATTTGGATGTTGGGTACAATATTATGCTAATGCTCCCCAAACTGCATGCTATATCAATTAATATAAAATTATCGATTGTTTTATATCTGACAGGTTGCTGGCACCCACAACTTGCGTTATGAACCAAGCTTATTATCCCTCATATTATATTTTCACTATATTGTCTCGTTATGGGTGCATCTAGGGGGTCGACAGGTTCGTACGACCACCCCCCCCCCCACACACCCCCTCCTCCCTCATCCCCTTCCCAACAAAAGAAGTAAATGGTAGAAATTACAGAAAATACCCCTTTCGAAAGTGCCCCCTTCAAAATATAAAGTGTCCCTTTTACTTTGTTGTTTTGTGCTCAATTATTACATCTACAGACTGGGGGACATAATGATAATGTTGAAAATTTGATATATTTATGATACATTTGTTAATATGGACTTCACATGGCCCACGTGAGGAGAGAGACATTCTTTAACTGTTACATAACAGTGAGGCACACCTTTTTGATGAAAAGTGCTTTTTCAAGTATTATAAATGTTATCTTCTCAAGGACCTTGTTATAATAAAACAGGTGGGTCATGTTTCACTGGGGGCAAGGACATTTTTGCGCCCCTTTCCTTTAGATGGTACGATTTAGGAAATTGCTTAAAATCAGTGTTTGAAATCTAGGGGCGAAGCCCTGTTATTTGGTTATAGGGTTTTGTCCCCGCAAGCCCTGTGTTTCACGTTATTGTTGACTGCAGAATATCACTTAATATTGTGTCAAATACAGAGTCTAAGCCTTGCGTTTCTCGTAATTTTGATAACAGAAAACTTTGTGGCAAATCTAGGGACGAAGTCCTTGAAAGGCTGGAAGCCAAGCTGCATTTCTCGCGATTTTGTGGGTAGAAGACTACTTAACTGCTTAATATTGTGTCAACTCCAAAGTTGAAGTCCTGTTAGGGGTCCAAGGGGCAAAGCCTCCAGAAGTCCTGCGTTTCTCGTGATTTATGAGAATAGAAAATTGCTTAAACTCGTGTCAAATTCAAGGCGTCGAAATTCCAAGTAAAGACCCAGGGGCCCGGCCCAGGGGTGGAGCCCTTGGATACGTTTTTCGTGATTTTGATAGCAAAAAAATTGCTTAACATTGTGCCAAATCAAGGAACGAAGCTCCCGGAAGCCCTGCGCTTCTCGTGATTTTGGTAGGAAAATAGTTGCGTCAAATATAGGCATGCTATACTGTATAACGCAAAAAAATGTAAGCAATGATTTTGATGATTTGGTTTTTGACTTTTGCAGAGACTTTTTTTGGGGATTTTATCCATCTGTCTCAAAAACAACTTGCCGGTTTTAGACGTCTATCCACACTCCTTTATGGTTGGCCATGCTGCCATGCGGGCCATAACGTCTCCTAATATTACGCCTAAGGAAAATCAATTCTTACGTCGTAACAATCATTTCTTACGTCGTAATATTTCCATTTCATATCGTGGAGATAGCATTACTACCCAATATGAGACAGATTCCCTCTTTAATAAAATTATTCAAAGGTAGCAATATAGCATTATTTGCCATAGGCAAATTAGAGCTGATCAAAATTTTCCATAACAATAACACCGCCTGACATTCAAGGACGTAGCCAGGGGTGCACGAGAGACACGTTCCCCCCTGATTTTTTTTTAATAAATACAAAATACCAAGTAAAGGTATATTAAAGTGGTAAATTGGAGGTCGGATATCAGACTGATTTAATAATAATAATCTGGAAATCTGTTCGAATATTCGGGAAATTCATTTCACTTTTTGGAATATTTTCTTCAAATTTCGGGCAATTTCCTTCATTTTGGGGAGATTTTCTTCAATTTTCAGAAAATTTCATTCATTTTTGGACAATTTTCTTTGATTTTCGGGAAGTTTTCTTTCAATTTTCGGAAAATACCTTTCATTTTTGGGACTTTTTGGTCAATTTTCAGGAAATGCTGCCAACCTTCTCGAATTTTTTTAGTGATTTACAGATTTTATAATTAAATAACCCAACTACCAAAAACCTCATCATAAAATCTTATTCCAAAGATATCCCAGTTTGAAGTTGTAACATGGACGCTATAGTGCTGCCATGCATTTTGTGTTGAAATCATGCATGTCAATGATGACCTAATTTACCCCACACCAAAGGGGCTCTTTCTATTTGGAAGAGCACGTGCTGTTGGAAATTACTTGTCCGGCATGATTTTCCCGTTTCCTGTGCACACAAATCTTGAAAAGCAAAACAAACAAAAAGGCACCAAAATAATCAGTCAAATTGGGGCCGTGATTATTTGGCAAAATTTACCAAAAACAGGAACATATTATGCATGATTGTTATAAAATGGGCATGTAGGGGAAAAAATGATATCATCGCAATTCAAAAATCATGAGGGTGACTTTTCGCCCCCTTCCCTGTAGACGGAGGGCACTTCTTTCCCCCGTTGCTCCTGTGAAATGAAAGGCAGGGGAATCGTATATTTGCCCCCATGCTGCAGGCGTCCTTAAAGTGTGAATTTCACCTATTAATCATAATGATAACCAGACAGGCATGGACCCTCGTGCCATTGGGCGCACCTTGAGGTCTTAGTATTGAAAACCTTAATTCGCCGATCCGATCAAGACCCAAGAGTTACAGAAAATTTCCCGACAATTGAAAAAGGAAGGAAATTTCCGAAAATGGAAGAAAATTGTCCGGAAATGAAGTAAATTTTCCGAAAATACTCGATAATTAAAGGAAAATTCCCGAAACTTCGCGACTCTGTTAGCGCTACAATTAAAGGTATCACCAGCATCATAACTTGGACCTCCCTGTTGGATTAAGTTGGTCCCCTTGTTGGAAAGTTTCTGGCGCTACCAATAGTTGCAGGGGGACAGTTTTTCCGCCGGTGAAGCTTTCTGAGAGGGTGCCGAATGTTCGCAGGGGTGCAAAAAATGTCCTGAGAATATATTTTGTATATACTTTTGATTCTTAACTTCTGTAATCGGTATCAACACCCCCTCGCCCCCACCCCCCGGACCCAACTAAAGACACACATTGGAGTCAATGGGGACCCCGCATTTGAACATTCGTTCCAAAATGTATATTCCTATTACGGTAAGTAATATACTTCGCCCCATATATTTGACACATTTGAAAGCAATTTGTTGAAATCACGAGAAACAAAGGACTTCCCGGGAGGTTTCTCCCCCTGGAACCACGAGAAACGTATAGATTTCCTGAGGCTTAGCCCCGGGGGGATTCGCCCCTGGGTTTGACACAATTTGAAACGAGAAACGTATAGGCTTCCAGGGGCTTCACTCCTTAGATTTGCCGCACAATTTTCTGCTTAAAATGATCACGAGACTCAGAAGCGTGGGGCTTCCGGGGCAAGTTGACACAATTTGAAGAAATCAAAAGCGTAGGGTTTTAACCGCACTCTGATTTTGACATGGGTTTAAGCAATTTTCAGTTATCAATACCACGAAAAACGCAGGATTTCCAAAAGTTCGCTCGCCGCTAGGGCCCCTAACAGGACTTCAACCTTGGAGTTGACACAATATTAGGCAGTTTTCTGCTCTCACAATTGCGAGAAATGCAGGGCTTCCAGGGGCTTCGTCCCTTTTTAGATTTGGCACACTTTTAAGCAATTGTGCTGCTACCAAAATGAGGAGAAACGCAAAGCTAAGACCCTGGATTTTACACAATATTAAACAATATTACAATATTCTGCTTTCAAAATCACGTGAAACGCAGAGCTTCGTCCCCTGGACCCTATCAGGGCTTCGCCCCCTGGACCCTATCAAGGCTTCGCCCCCTGGACCCTATCAGTATTTCGCCCCTGGACCCCTATCAAGTATCAGGGCTTCGCCCCTGGATTGAAACATATTTTAAGCAAATTCCTAAATGCAGTGTCATGTGCCAATAGTTTTACTCTAAGAGCATTTTTTTGGGGGGATACCCCACGAACTGCACCTTCCAGGTCTCGCCTATGGTCTATGGTAATTTGTTGAACTTTGAGAACATTGAAACTGGTAAATCAAACAAAATATTTACTTCAGTCTAGTTCTAGGCTGCTCCGAACTCACAAGTTTGATCGAGAAGTGATATGTGCACATTACGTAATGTGATTTGCTCAGTCATTCTCGTGCACCTCACTAAAAATATCGAAAGTACGAATGTACGAATCACGTTAGGCCTAGGCCACGAGACTTTTTCTGAAAATTACCCCACGTACTGCACCTTCCAGGTCTCGCCTATGGTAATTTGTTGAACTTTGAGATCATTGTAAACTGGTAAATCAAATAAATGTTTTACTTCAGTCTAGTTCTAGGCTGCTCCGAACTCACAAGTCTGATCGAGAAGTGATATGTACACATTACGTAATGTAATTTGCTCAGTCATTCTCGTGTACGTCACTAAAAATATCGAAAGTACGAATGTACGAATCACGTTAGGCCTAGGCCACGAGACTTTTTCTGAAAATTACCCCACGTACTGCACCTTTTAGGTCTCGCCTATGGTCTATGGTAATTTGTTGAACTTTGAGAACATTGTAAACTGGTAAATCAAATGAAATATTTACTTCAGTCTAGTTCTAGGCTGCTCCGAACTCACAAGTCTGATCGAGTAGTGATATGTACACATTACGTAATGTAATTTGCTTAGTCATTCTCGTGCACGTCACTAAAAAAAAAGTCGAATGTACGAATCACGTTAGGCCTAGGCCACGAGAGTTTTTCTGAAAATTATATCTTCATTTCATCGTTTTAAGCTCATTGGGAGAAGCGTAAGTACAATTTTGTTGTATATGTAGAAAAACACATACGATTTGAACGGTCATATTTTCAAAGACGCATTGAATTACTGGTTCAGAGAGAGGTGATTGTGTTTGGGGCCCGAGCTACATAATAATAGCTAAGTCAGTTCCGCGAAGAGCTTTGGTTTAAATTGGTTATCAGTTGCTGCTAGAACTTAGAAGTTGTACAGAATCATTGTAGGTGTGTGTTTTTCGCACTCGTGCTGGTATGGATGTGACCGATTATCGTGTAACGTTACACGATCAAAAATATTGTTTCCCAACTTTGCACTCAAAATCAATCAAAATCACACCACACACACAACTTTCAATCAATGATCTTACATTACAATATATTTCAAACTTTTAATGAATGATCAACAAAGGATTGGATCCTTTAAATGTAGGAATTAAATTCGCACTAATCTTTCACTTTGATTTGCCGAATAGAGGCTTAGGCTACATAATTTGTGCAAAAATCCTAGTATAGCGGTAAATCGCTATATAGGTTTAGGAATTGATTTAAACATTTTTATTACTTACTCTTAGGTGACCTATTTCTTGAAACCCGATAAAATTTGGAGGAAAAAAATAGGCTTCATGCTTATTAGTCATTTTGAACAATTTCTTACCTTTCAGCAATTGTACTGTACTTTATCTTCCCATTCCGAAATAATTTCACATTTATACCTTTTCAAGCAAATTTCATGAAAAAAGGATAATAAATCTTGAGCTTGTAAACACAATATCTCAAGAATGATACATTGGATTTCAGGTCATGGTCTGTTTCATGCATATTAATGAGTAGGTGGCATTTATAATGTAAAATTTATTTGAATACTATTAATGAGCAACTTTATGTCTTTTTGTGTCATACTTGCTACATAGTACTGTTGTTATGCTGCATGATAATGTACACACGCAGATAATATTTTGTTGATTTGCATGGTGGGTGTTGCTTATGATTGAATTAATATGATGGAACAAATATTTCATGATAAGCAATGACATGAAAGTTAATACAATACTTGCAAATTAATCTGCATATCAAAAAAAAGCATGGGAACTACAAAACCTTTTTGGTCTGATTAGACAGACAAGACTATTAGCTTGCACAATGGCAGTTACTGTACAGTAACTGAATAGTCAAGAGCCATGTGGTAATAGTACAAACAAAATAAACAGTGATGTCATGCAATTATTCTATTGTGTAATGAATGAAAGTTCACCACTTCACTGCATCCATACAAAAATGCACAAACAATGAGAGATGAAAAAGTTTTGCAATTCAAGAGTCTTTGTATTGGTACAAAGAAACAAAAGTGAAGTGATATGCCCTACAATTATTCTAAAATTACAAAAACTTATATTTGCTAAAAGTTACTAAGTATATAATCAGATTTTATGTGAATGTGGCTTAGCGGAATTGATGAGTTTACAATTATTTAGATTGGGACTAACAGACATTCAACCTTTAAGAACTGTACAAATGTCAGTCTCACTGGCATTAATACCCCCTATTGTGTTATACAGTAGTAGGTAAGAGTCCCTGGGGGGAGGGGGCACTTCCATATATATATATATATATATATATATATATATATATATATATATATATATATATATATATATATATATATATATATATATATATATATATATATATATATATATATATATATATATATATATATATATATATATATATATATATATATATATATATATATATATATATATATATATATATATGTATGTATGTACATGTATTTATGTATTTATGTATGTATGTATGCATGCATGTATGTATGTATGTATGTATGTATGTATGTATGTATGTATACACTGTATGCATGCATGCATGCATACATACATACATGTACTGTACATACATAAATATATATATATATATATTTTATATATGTGCAGCCTGAGCAGGTGTCTTTTTTTTATCATTTTCGTAGTGCAGGTGTCTCCTCCCCCTCCAGATCAATTTTTTAAAAGTCTTTTTTCATCATATTCGTAGTGCATGATATTTTACTCTGTTGACTTTGTACTGCTGGTCCTTTTTTACAAGTGCTCACTAGGCTTGGGCGATATATCGATATTTCGATATATTTCGATATTGACCTATATCGATATGGCCGATATTGAGTTCAAGGGTCATATCGATATATCGATATTCATTTTTTCAATAATACACAATACATGAACTATTCAAAAGCTAAACATGACTATCAAACATCCAAGTATTTTTTTATTAAACAGCCACTAAAAGTTAATGAATTTCATTCATATCAAAGTTTCAGGCACTTAGTTATGATAAAACTTATTAAAACATTAATATTGTGATAACAATTACCCAAAAATCCTTTCATGACCAAAAAACCACTTGACTCGCGGAGTACAGAGGCATTGCGCAATACTTTATACTTGATGCATGGTTTACGATGTTCAGACAACAAAAATCATAAGATGTTGAATCCTCAAACATCGTGTTAAGTTTCCTCAAAAGGAATACTGAATCTGAAATTTTATATCAAACAATCATTAATTGACAAATTACTGACAAAACTATGAGGTTTTTCTCACTATTTTGTTCGTTCAGAAAGTCTAAAGTAAAAGTCACAGACTGGTCTTGCCAGATCGATCAGATAATGTACAGTGCAGTAACTACATACACTTAGTATCACTGTACAGTACTTAACTATGTACACACATATCATCTAGGCTATCACTGTTTCTTCTGGTGACAACACTCGTGTGATGATTGAAGCAGACTAGAAATTGATAATATGCATCATATACGGACTTCTGAATGTCTAGAAGTCTATATAATGCTACCAAAATAATGCCTTTTCAGTACAACTTTCATAAGAAGTAAGTTAGTTATAAAATTTTAAGAAGAATTGTTGCCGATTTTTGTAAGGCATACAGTGTAGGCCTGATACCAGTTCCACAACATTTTTTTTTTTTTTAAGAATATGCTGAGGTCTAAACTTTTTAATGTTTCTGTGATTGATCTTTTGAGATAGAAACCATGTAAAGAGCATTTTAAAACACAATGGGTGTTTATTTGAAGATGATATGTATATATTTTGCAGTGATTTCTGTTAATTTGTACAAAAAGTTTTACTTAACTTTTTTTGAGCCGAGACGAGATTACCTTGCCCAGAACAGTACATACGACTTACGTATGACGTCCTATAATTTGCATATCGATATTTCGATATTATCGATATTTTCCAGGCGATATATCGATATTGCATAATGTTCAATATCGCCCAAGCCTAGTGCTCACCTTTTCCTTTTTTTTATGTAGATGTGTTGTGGCATTTGAGTTGAATCCTAACTGTGCCGATGAACATTTTATAAAATACCGTACCAATTTTTCTTTTAAAAGGTTATTCTTTTGAAGTATAAATTTTAAATATGTTTACCCAAATTGATATACTTGATTGATTATTGAGTGCTGTGAAACATTTTTACGGTAAGTTAATGGTACTGTTGTTTTATTATTTCTGAATTTTTGTTTGTTTAATTGATTGATATAAAAACTTTTTAGTTGGCGTGGCTGTTATGGTCATGATGCAAGTCGGACGCAACTGGGTTGCAAAAAAAATAATGATATTGAGTCTAGATGGCGGGTTACTCCAAACCAACAATTGTTTAAGGATGGCCTAAAGTTGGCTTTACCTGTCCATAAGAGTTGTTAAGTGCAATTACCAAAGACACACAGGTACAGGTATCTTGTTGTAAAACAGCTACTAAAATACTTTTTATGTTTTTGTTTTTTTGCACAGGTTTCTTTCATTCAAATGAAAGATGGAGAGAACATACTACACGCTACCAAAAGTGAGATTCACAAATTTTTGCAGATTTGTGGTATTTCTGGATGGAATAGTGTCCATTGCTCTTTGGGTAGCAGGTACGTCCCAATTGACCTTGTAAATATATGTAAGTGGAAGAGGGATGGTGAGGAGATGTGGGTGAATAGGCACTTTAGGAACATGGACAGCGCAATCTTAAAGGAATATTGCATTTTCATTTTCATTTTCATATATATGGTAGAGGGCTAATAAAGAAACATATTGGTGTAAAATCATGTTGATATCTTTATCCGTTTACAAGTAATTGTATTTCAAAGACTAATGGAGTGTGTTGAAAAGAGACCTCGCAATGTAAAATGTGATGTCGTATAGGCAAATGCAAGACAATTGTTGTGTATTTCTATAAAACAAAACAAAATATTTTTCTTTTACTTACAATAGGAGTGTAAGGTTTATAAACAGTGTAATGTTACACCCCATCTCAATAAATAAACAAAATGCTTCCAGTTAGTTAAAAAAAGGCAATCAATTTTGATTGAAAAAAAGAAATATGCAAAATGGTCTTGGATTTTCCTTTATGACATCTCACTGTACACTGTGAGGTCATTTTTCAACTCACTAAACGCAATATTTGAAATGCAATAACTCCTAAACGGAAAAAGATATCAACATGATTTTTACACCAAATTGTTTCTTTCACAGTCCTCTATCATATACATGAAAATTCACAGGAATATTCCTTTAACCCTTACTCCACCACACGGCAATATTATTGCCGTTTTGGGTGCCCCATCTTTGATCCCGCCTCCCAAGTGCGTTTTCAAAAAAGTGCTGGTAGAGTAAGGGTTAATTAACCAGTGACAAGTGTGCCAACTCAAAATTATATGCAGCATGGTCCCGGTGGGCAGCCCATTGGGTCACTGAAGCAGAATAAGCCTGACTCTGCTGCTCGGAAGACAAAAGACCCTTCAATGATCAGCCTGTGCTTAACTCTTACTCTACCACGCGGCAATATTTTCCCATTTTTGTGTGCTCCATATTTGACCCCGCCTCCAAAGCGCGTTTTCAAAAAATGCTGGTAGAGTAAGGGTTAACAGCCTAAAGCCTAAGTATTATCTCATACAGGTAACCTTGTAAATATGTGGAAGATGTGTAGTGAAGGGGAGAGGGGTGGATATGAGCTTAGGAACAGATACTATAGAATACAATTACAAGGCAATTTGTAACACCACATTCTCGTACAGGATAAACTCTACAGTGGGATCAGCAGAAAGGGGCATCTGTTGGAAACAAAGTTTATAGTGAGAAATGCCTTCTTTGCCCTCCCTGGGCCCCTTTTAATAGGATGTGTGAGTGCGATTTACACAGTTTAAGCAAGCAATTTCCCCTTACCTGACAATGTGTGTGGAGTTTCTTGTAAAGTGCAGAGAGACTGGGGAAGTCAAGTAAGCAACTGAAGCACTTAATGAAAACTGCATGTACGGTAGTATAATTGATAGAAGTAACATATTTTAAATGCGATTATATAGAAACTTTGTTGTATGCCGAGGTAATTTGTCATATTTAAAACACAGTAATTGTAACAGTCACTGTGGAGAACGCATATAGAGTTTATCAAATTTATAAGTTATTTGCATTGTCATGACCCATGCATTTAATCCCATTAATGCACTACCATGATTATTTGATTGATTCCATTTTCAAAACAGTTATTTTTTTTAATAAAGAGATAAAATGATATGTCAACTGTTATAGTTTTTTTCAATCTTTTTTTTTTTTTTTTTTTTTTTTATGCACATTAAAGAGGTCATGACCAAGTTGCTTCTTGGAAAATGAATATTTGGATCAATTGTTAGACAAAAATATAACTTTCCCCGGTATAAACTCTTAGATTTATCATAAATCATCAAACGAAATCACATAATGTACCAAGTCAGAATCCGGAAGTTTAAAAAGCTACATTACCAGCGATCAGCCTCGTGACATCATTGCGGGGATCTCGCTATCGCTTGACGATGCGCTGCACACACATAGTGTATAGTAGTAAACAATGTGTTACATTCTTTTACAACCAAAAACTTTGCTTGTTATTTATATAAAAATTGATCTGAGAAATATCAGAAAGAGATAGTGATTCGTCAGGTAGTTCAATTGGACTGAATCTGTCTTGCTCTTCGTCGTCTACTGGAGATGAAAGCGAGGAATAAATAACCCAAGAACAAGGAGATGTGGAGCTTGGGTTGCAACTTTACCAGTACGAACCTCTAGCAGTCATGAGCCTTTTTTAAGAACACTGGAGTGTGGGAAAAAACTTGTAGAAGGGATATATTCTGTCCACAGTGGCGAATTCAAAGGGGGTCAGGGGAAACTCCCCCCCCTCCCCTCCTTGCCGAAATTCCGGAAGTGAAATGTAAGGGATGGAATATAGGCCTACCAGTACGCATATGTGGGAAATAGGCCTAAGGCAATTTTCTTTGATTTTCGGGAAATGTTCTTCAATTTTCGGGAAATGTTCTTCGATTCTCGGGAAATTTTCTTCAATTACGTCTATTTTCGGGAAATTTGGGGGGAAAGTTTAATTCATTTTCGGGAAAGTTTAGTTGATTTTTGGGATATTTTCTCTTTTATTTTCGGGAAATTTTATTCAATTTAGAGGAAATTCCTACAATTTATGTAATATAATAATAAAATACGTTTTACAAAAATTTGCATACTTTTATTTTACCAAAACTTCCAGGCTCACTTTTCCTCTTTCTGCATCGTGCCTATGACCTCTGAATACAGCCCTTTTCCAATGATTACCATTTGCCCCCTTCATTTATTATTCATTATCTTTAATTTTAATATATTAATTTAATAGGGATATTTCCCTACTGGTCAAAAAACTCACCACTGGAGGAGAGGGGGAATCAATAGGAATGGGGGGCCATTTTACCCTGCCCCTAATTAGTAGGGTAAAAAAGGGCGATGCTAGCAGTACCAAGAGATGAGGCTGAAGGTGGTTTGGAAAATGAAGCCATTGGCATGCCCGATAGGTTGCAAATTAACGTGAATGACTGGTCAGTACATTATAGTATTTACTTTTTCTTTGAGAATACCCCCATTTCTGTGTTCCTTGCCATAACTTTCATAAAACCAGTCGGCCTTGTGTAGTAGCTACAATGTGAATTTCATACATTATCATCCTTTAGCAAAATGAATGCTCGCTACACATAGCACACTACACAATAAGTATACACAAAGTATAACCTTGTATTGTTTACGAATCAAATCCAGATTCTCCAATTTTTGTCTTATTTAAATTTGTGTAGACTTATTCCACTCCCTGGAATATTGCTACACCCTCCTACAACACATGCATGCATTTAAAAAAAAAAGCGTAAAATTCATTACATTTGACAAACTTTCCTTGGTCTATGTTGGTATGCCACTTGCTAATATCGTATTGTTCATGTATCTAAGCTAGTCACCGTAAACGAAAGAGAGATTGACGTCACAGCCATTTGTGGCTAAAACTGTTTTTTTCACTTCCGGAATTTCACTTAATATTTTAATCGGATTATTTCAAGAGGATGGAAACGATTTTTCGGGGGAAAGTTATATTTTCGTCTAACAATTGATCTAAATATTCATTTTTCAAGAAGCAACTTGGTCTGTGTCATGACCTCTTTAAACAATCTAATACAAAAATGTTATTTGAAAAAATTATTGTTTTGGCATCGTGTTTATATGCCTATTTAAGGCTCGGTTTAAAGGACTAATTTGCACTCACGAATGACTCTCCTAAAGCTGGGCCATTCCACTCGTGTCAAAGTCCCATGCATTAAACATGCATATAAATACTCTGCCTCGACATTAATCTTTAATTACATGTACAGTACCTGTAGTATATGACCTTGAAAGAGTTTCAAAGAACAGAATATTTGAATCAATAAATACTACTTTTGTTTAATGTTTCGTTCAGTGTCGTTCTGCAAAACATACGTTGGTACACAGCTCTGTTTCTTTCTTTCTGTTTTATAGGTGGACACACAGCATACCTTGAATCCAGCATAACCAAATGGACAATCACAGGGTCAACTTTTGAACTCGCTTGCATCTCTCTATTACGGATGCTTTTTTTATTTCATGCTTTCACAAAACTTGAGGATTATGCACTCTCACTCTTAGAAAACCCTTACGATCCAAAGCTCACGAGAAGAAAGACCTTGACTCATATATTTACCATCATTCTATCACTCGCCACATTAGCTTATTGCTGCACCAAAGGGGGCCTTGTCCTCTACGCGTATTTAAATGATGATACCTACCAGCTAATGCATCCAACATACAATGCTCTCGTGATCAGCTCTGTTGCATTTTCTATTTTGGAGTTTCTTTTGACAATCTTGGCGCCTCCGTTCTTGAAAAAATTGCAAAGGATAAGGGTGGAGCACAAATTGATTGTTGATGATGAAAATGACGGGGAGAAAAAGCCGAACGTGAACCTCATAAGGCTCATGGGGCTGGCTAAAAAGGTATGAAAAACTAGCTTGTAACCATAAAACAAATTGAAACAGTTTGTATTAAGCTACATGTATATGTGAATAAAATTCTACAAATGTATGTTGATTATAACACTAACAAATCATCTGAAAGGTATAAGGGCGTGTGAAGGCAACATTAGCTAAATTGCTGTAAAATTCTTAAAAAACCATCATAGTAGCAAACTGGCGCGTTTGTAGACCAATTTGACTGAAGGTATAAAATATCAGATTTACCGACGGCCTCAAATTAGCATTCCATTTGAAGAAAATACTGCCTCCCTGTAAACAGTTTGATAATAAAAATCGGTATTTTTACAGACCTGATACCAACTAATCTCAAATTTTACCAAAGAGTCTCAACATTTGGACGAGTGTGACACACCCTGGTATTTACGCCCCTGGTAGCATACAAAATCTAGCAGGACTGGACTTTTCCATCACTTTCAGTGACTGAGATTTAGAAAAAAAATTGCATAAATATTTTAAGATATCCGCCTCGACATACATCACACATTGGAAGTAAAAACTGACCAAACTTTGGTCGGCAATATTAGAATAAAAACTAATGTGCTCTGATTTTATGTTTCAACCAAAATTTGTCTATAAACCTTTAATGAATTGTTCAGTGGAGAATCAAACATGATTGTCACCAACTCTTTGCATACATTTTATAAACATGATATAAATATGGGTATTGCTGTTGATTTGCGAATAATTCACTAAACGTTTAATCCCCAAAACTTGAGAGCGTTTAGCAATTAATCGCAACCAAGGGTTACCCAAAAATCGGTTAAAAATAACAACTTAAACTAAGTGTTCAATAAAAAATCAAATATAATTTGTGTGGAACTGGTACACTTTCCACACAAATAGACTGTGTATTTTCGGAAAACAAATAGGTCAAAAATCTCACTAAAATGCAAATATCATGTCTTAAAATTACCCGTTAGTCTGATAAAACTAGTTGGAAATAAAGATCCTGGGTTTTGATGACCTTCAAACAGGTGCAGAAATAAAATACCAGCAAGGAAATGTGGCCGATTTGGAGCCTTACTGCCAATCACACCTCTAGAATGACAAAACTGTCACAAAAAAAAATATTATGCATTATTTGAATTTAGTTCTGGCCAAAATGGTTCTAGCTCGTACACTTAGCCACCCATATAGCATGTTTGCGATTAATTGTTTTAAAGTTTTTCTTAATGTTTTTGAAGAGTTTCGAGCGAGTAAAGATTAATGGCTAATCAATAACAGCACTACTGTGCAATAGTAATATTTTTCGAAATTGCAACTCTCTGTGAGGGGAGGAAACGATAAATAAAAATCTCTTGGAAATCGAACAATTTCTGAACAAGAAATTTTAGGCACCTTAAAGGATTAGTACAGGGGTCAAGCATGTTCATCTTATATGAAAGACGACTTCAAAAGAAATAAAATGGTGAAGAAAGCATTCAAAAATCTTATTCCATTAAGGAGATATTTGAGTTTAGAGTTTAATATCATTTGTGCAGAAACGACTGAATTTAGACTAGTTGTGATGTCATAGCCTCAGATGCATATCAATAAAACGTCTTTTTATTTCCCGGCACACGTCTATTAGTGCAACCAACGGCACAGCAAGACTACGGGATAATCATGTTATAAAAATGTTCTTATATACACTGTAACAACATGCAAGCAATTGTCAGTCTAAATAAGTGTACAGCAGACAATCGTTCGCCCGACAAAATGGCAATATAAACAAAATCACATGACCTCATGAGGTCAGCTGAAACACCTTAGTGAATCTGATAAATGGAATATTTACTTGTTTCCCACTTATTTTCTTATCCCAGGAATTCTGGCTCTTATTTCTGGGGTTTGTGACCTTGGTGGTGTCCAGTGCAACAACAATGGCTGTACCTCTTTTCTTTGGCTATGTGGTTGATGCAGCCGTCCATGGCACCATGGGTAAGTTTGCTTTCTACTTTCGAAGGGACGATTAATATGATCAGGTGGATATTAGAATAACAAAGAAAAAGAATGTAAAATGACAAATTCAAAGGAATATTCCCATCATGTAAATGTAAATAAAAAAAGCAATTACAAAAATAATTGTTGATATCTTATACTGTATATGGCATTTGAAAGATTCTCATGTGCAGGGGTGTTGAATAACTGGTGTCTAACAACTAAAAGTCAACAGTGTCATGCCATAGCTGCACTTCCAAGACAAATTGATGTATTTCGTGAAAATTAATGAATACTTTCTAAATTATTGGACACTTTTCTTGCCTTATTATTGAGATGGGGTATAACATACACTTTACAAGAAAATGTTTTGTCCATCTTGTATTGTCATGCACTGTACCTAATATTTTTCATAAGAAAAAAAAAGTCAATTTTGTTGAATAGAAATACGTAACAAATTGTCTGGGAAGCAAGTATGACATCCCACTGTATTCTGCACCAGTCATGATCAACACAGTGAAGAAATCTTAAAAATGCAATAAGTCCTGAACAGAATCAGATATCAGCATATTTTTCAACTATTAGTTTCTTTCATAGTCCTCTCTATCTATCACACACATTCACATTATATTTCTATTCATGATGTCCTATTCATGTACCTGAAGTAATTGCTACTACCACCAAGATATGTGCCTATAGCGGCCCCACGTGGACTCTCGCCCAGATCACTTCAGTGCACACCACAGCATACACAAGACAAGGAATTCATATACAAGGACATGCTATCTCAACCCTCCATTTTGCGGATGATATTGCACTCATAACTGAAGCACCTGCCGACCTCCAAACCTTAGTGGATAGAGTACATAAACATAGCTGTAGCTTTGGCCTCAAGATAAGTACAGTATATTCAAAACAAATGTTCATGTCATCAGCAAAAAAGATACCATGCACCTGCACATCTTCATAAATGGTGAACAACTAAAGCAAGTCACAGACTTGGTGGTACAATGACAAGCAAAGGAACATGCAGGGAAGATATTAAGTGCAGATTTGGAAAGGCCCTTGGTGCAGTTTAAAGACTGCAACCCATTTGGTGTGCAAGTGACATCAACTGCTGCTCTACAAAAGTTACCATACACCATGTCCTTGTGACATCTATGCTCCTAGCTACAGGTCAGAAACATGGACCGATGAAAGGAAGATGAAAACAGACTACTCTTTTTTAAGGTGATGTGCTTGAGGAAGTTTCTTGGAGTATCCCAAATAGACAGAATCCTAAACTCAAATATACCCCAAAGACTGTACTGTTAAGACCTCATACAGCTGAAAAGACTGCGCTTCTTCGGACACTTCCAGTGAATGCCTCCCACAAGATCCCTCAAAATCAAGTATGGAAACAAGGGTCCAAGAAACTCTTCCAAAAGGAAGGCCTGCAAAAGGATGGATGGATTGCATCAAACAAGACCTATAAACACATGCACAACACATCAGTAGTCGTGATAAGGAGATTGGCTCATGACCGAGAGACATGGAAAGACATGAACCAGATGGCAAGGCAGTGTGCTTACCTACCCATGCCGACACTTTAGGTTGGGTTAGGTCAGGTCTTAGTCTAGCTATTATTGTATGCAAGTACAGCTCACTTCTCCTGTAAGATAAAGTTTATTGTCATGGGATGGATGGTACCCTTTTGCACATAAATGTCCCATATACACACATGTACCTAGTGTTGTACAGTAGGACGTGGGCACCAGCAACTCTTGACTCGACTCAAGACTCTTGGGGTGAATGCTGTTGTACAATTCTTGTTTACCTTGTGTTAGTATGATACTACCTTCAGAATATAAGCCTGAAGGTTGTGCTACAATGTTACAGCCTATGGGATAGGTTTCAAAAATGATACCTCACTGAAAATTAATGCAAACCTTTACCAAATGAATATTTTTTGGAGATCAATACTGTAGGTACATATTTTGTAACTCGGATGGTTGTTGCCTTTAAAAATTTTGTTTTGAATGTTGAAAACAAGGATGTTATCAATATTTTGGTTAGTTGAAATTGTAAAATGTTCTTCACTTCTACTTCAGAAAAAGTTATTTGTGAATATTTCTTTGTTTATAATTTGTTTAGAGGAAGTTAACCGCTATGTGCTACTACTGTGCCTTGTGTCTGTGGCTGGAGCTTTTGCAGCTATGTTCCGTTCATGGTCTTTCACCCTGGCGGGAATAAGGGTCGTGTGTAACATCAGGAAGACTCTCTTTGCCGCCATCATTAGACAAGAAATTGCCTTTTTTGATACAAATAGAACGGGAGAATTGACTAATCGCCTTTCATCTGATACCCAAGTTGTGCAGAATGCTGTAACGGTATGAATTTTGATGTTGTCATACAGCTGATTTAGATCACACTTTAAGAGTTATATACAGTTACAAGAGTGATTTTTTGTTCCTTTTAAAAGAGCATAAATTTAAGCATGTGTGATGCATGATTTATCAATCAAAACGTAGAGAGAGATTTCATACATCACTGATTTGCATCAAAAAGAATATAAATACCTAAAAACTAAAAATGCTTTCAAGTGGTTCATTTTAAACTTGTTTTGATGGAAATTTTGCTATTATGATTTTTAGCTCCACCCACACACAGAGTGTATGAGTGGAGATTATCAAATCGTACGTGACCTCTCACATGTGCCTGTACTAAGTTTTCTTTTAAAATGCATCTCCTCCTAGGTTTTTGAAGTTTTGCTCTTGAGCTTCTGGCTCAAGCGAGATTTTTGTATCAGTATCAAAACTTGTATTTTGTTAAGAGATATTCCATGTATTTTTTGAATTAAAGGTTTTAAAAGGCTTAAACAAAGTGTCAGATTTCATACCTAATTTCGCTAAAAATAGCTCTTTAGCTGCAGAGAGTAATCCTATTCGCGTTTCGTACCGCTCTGGGCTATGATATTGGTCAGTTGGTATACACGCATGTCTATTAGTTACATGTATGGACATGTATGTTTAATCCAATCGCAGTATTTTCCAATCAGAATTCGGACATTCTGCTTTGAATATGCAAATTCTCGTAATCTTATTTAGGTCACACTGTTTCGGATTGGATTACCGAGTTGTATAATAGGTCATGACATAGTCTAGAAGATAACGTGTGAAGTTGTTGTTTGATCATTTTCGCTTGTCGTACAGTAAGTCTCAAGTGTCGGTAAGTCTTGTGCTACATTGCATCGCGGGGCTAGAGCGTTATATCCACTATCTATCACGGGGGTTACTAGCACTTAACGGTAAGGATAAAGTTTTGTTGAGTTGGTGAACGCAGCGGCATTGCGTAAGCCGGGATTTGCTGTATGGGCAGCAGATTGCCAGAAATAAAAGTTTGTTTCCAAACCTATAAGTTTTCGTGGACACGTGGAAGAATCATCGCTGGGTACAGTATTTTTCAATGGGGCATCCCAGGGCTGCTAGTAAGGTTGTGACGTTTAACTGTTTAGGAAATCATGCTTTGTGTAAACGAATGTTAATTCAATTTTTATGTTTGTTTTCTTCAGTTTGCATAAATTCACAAAACCATCTAACCAACCTTCTCGTGTCAGTATTTACCCACTGTCATTGCCTTCACATTTTTTTCCTGGGGGCCATATGCATAACACTAAACATTTTCACGGTACCTGGGATCGGATGCATGGAACGTAGCTAGTTTGTGCTCATAAGGAAGGCGCTAGGCCCAGGCTGGGACTCATTAACATAACCCGTCAAATACAAGAAATTTCCGCCCATATCCATTCATTATCGAATCACAATACATATCTCCCAACCACTGATCGGTGTAGTAGTAAATTTTACCCCCCCCCCCTCTTTTGGGCCACCAGACAATTAAGCCGTAGCCATCCAGTAAATTTGTTCCCCCTCATACTGTCATAGTAAAAACGGTCCGCTAGAAAATTTGGGTGTGACCCTTCTTTCCTATGAAATTTGTAGACAACAACTTGTTTCTTTTCCAATCTACCTATTCCTAAAGTTGGCCCAGAGGAATTTGCACACACAAGTCATGAATCAAACCAGGGTAGCGATGCAAAGAAATCAAGAAAATTCATACGTCATCGATGACCTTTGGCCTATTGTTGAAAGTATTCCAGCTTTTAATGTGCAATGAAAACATTGAAGAATTTCTCGTTTTACACCTATTGTGATAACATTACAGATTAATCCATGTCTTTTAACATTTACTTCAAAGAGTAACAATTATTTCCAAACTAATAATTGTATTTACGGACGGATTAAATAGGGAGCTGTGTCAAAGTAACAGCTCCCTGGATTAAATGTTTGCCTGGGTATTCTTATGGTTTTCACGACCGGATTACGAATCACAAATTCAGCACGTGTTGACATAAATTAATGAGGTAACAGCCTGCTCATGCGTAAAACTCGGTAATATTCTCACGCCGTGTGATCTGTCATCCCCAGTTGCGGAATTCACACGTGGTCGCTATAGCGTTTCTCAACATGTGTAGTTACGGACAACAAACAATCATTCTTGTTTTTTAGTGTAAAAACTTCAAACACTTGAATATTTATTGCTACATAACAGCCCTATTAGTGCTGATTCGGGTGAAAATACAATGGCTAAATCATTCATAAAGCTATTCCAAGTGCACTAAATTATACGGTGCAGCAGATTAGACCGCATCACTGCTTTAAACGCAGTTTGGCAGTGACCCAGATTTTTCTCCTATAGCAATAGCGACATCAAAGGGGAAATTACGTAATCCCGCCTTCTATCCTTGTATCAAGCCCGGTATTAAGTTACAGATGTTTAGTTTTTAATGTGTGAACGAATTAATCAGGTTAAACCAGAGGATGATTATCATTACATGAATATGATGAATGTTAAATATAATATTTCAGTGTTTCCTTAAGTTTAAACAAACGGGAAGAACCAATTTTAATTCCATATTAAAGTGGTCATGCTAGTTACGCGAAACTTACATTGTGCGTTCATATCAAGGTTTTTGTCATTTTATTTAGGTCTTATCATCATTGATGACTTGCAATCGACAGAGGCGGCGGAGCTGGGAAGGGATGTCCGGGCTTCAGCCCAATAATTTTTGGTGAACGTTACTTGATCCAAGCCCCACCCCCCTCTTTCCTCCGCAGTATTGTTATCACATGTCACTTTATCTCATTAAATCCTCCAATATTTTGAACGCTCCGCCACCCCTGATAAGACAATTGAATTCTGAAATGGCATGGGGTGGATGAGATGCAGAAAGGCATTTTCATACAATGAATCTTTGACACTTCAGGGCCGTAAATTCAAATCTTCAACGTGAAGGAGCATGCTTGGCTTCTTATCCAAACTTGGGGTCATAAGATGCGAATTGAAACTCAAACAAATACCCCCACCCCCAATTGTGTACTATTATTGTTATTTTAATTCTATAGGCCTATACTTAAAACGTAGGGGAACACGTATCTCGGGAATTACAGCACTGCGCTTTTTCCGTAGCGAAACTAAAACTAAACAAATTGGAACTCATATGCAGAAAAAAAATCAAACATGAAAACGGTCATAGCCTAACATTTTTGGAATACATGTAGGTGATTGCTATTGTTCGTAAGTTTGTTCTTAAAATGTATTGTTCCATAATATGCTGCACTCAAACTGACCTTTGCTCTCCGATAACGTCGGTAATCGACCGTTACATAATGGGAATCTCCATTAACTCCTACATTAAAATTAATACAAAACGGCTTACAACTTTTGTTAGAAGCATATTTTTTCAACTGTCACTATTCTTAAATAAAAGATCTGCGGCCCAAATGAAATCAGGTGCATTCTCTCCCCTTTCCCTCCTCTCCCCTTTCCCTCCTCTCCCCTTTCCCTCCTCTCCCCCTTTCCCCCCTTTCCCTCCTTTCCCTCCCTCTCCTTTCCCTCCTCTCCCCTTTTCCCTCCTCTCCCTTTCCCTCCTCTCCCCTTTCCCTCCTCTCCCTTTCCTCCTCTCCCTTTCCCTCCTCCCCTTTCCCTCCTCTCCCCTTTCCCTCCTCTCCCCTTTCCCTCCTCCCCTTTCCCCCCTTCCTCTCCCCTTTCCCTCCTCTCCCCTTTCCCTCCTCTCCCTTTCCCTCCTCTCCTTTTCCCCTCCTCTCCCTTTCCTCCTCTCCCTTTCCCTCCTCTCCCCTTTCCCTCCTCCCCTTTCCCTCCTCCCCTCCCTCCTCTCCCCTTTCCCCTCCTCTCCCCTTTCCCCTCCTCTCCTCTTCCCTCCTCTCCCCTTTCCCTCCTCTCCCCTTTCCCTCCTCTCCCCTTTCCCTCCTCTCCCCTTTCCCTCCTCTCCCCTTTCCCTCCTCCCCCTCCCCTCTCCCCTTTCCCTCCTCTCCCCTTTCCCCTCCTCCCCTTTCCCTCCCTCCCTTTCCCTCCTCTCCCTTTCCCTCCTCTCCCCTTTCCCTCCTCTCCCTTTCCCTCCCCCTTTCCTCCTCCCTTTCCCTCCTTCCCCTCCTCTCCCCTTTCCCTCCTCCCCCTTTCCCCTCCTCTCCCCCTTTCCCTCCTCTCCCCTTTCCCCTCCTCTCCTTTCCCTCCTCTCCCTTTCCCTCCTCTCCCCTTTCCCTCCTCTCCCCCTTTCCTCTCCCCTTTCCCTCCTCTCCCCTTTCCCCTCCTTCCCCTTTCCTCCTCTCCCTTTCCCTCCTCTCCCCTTTCCCTCCTCTCCCCTTTCCTCCTCTCCCCCTTTCCTCTCCCCCTTTCCTCCTCTCCCCTTTCCCTCCTCTCCCCTTTCCCTCCTCTCCCCTTTCCCTCCTCTCCCCTTTCCCTCCTCTCCCCTTTCCCTCCTCTCCCCTTTCCCTCCTCTCCCCCTTTCCCTCCTCTCCCCTTTCCCTCCTCTCCCCTTTCCCTCCTCTCCCCCTTTCCCTCCTCTCCCCTTTCCTCCTCCTCCTTTCCCTCCTCTCCCCTTTCCCTCCCTCTCCCCTTTCCCTCCTCTCCCCTTTCCCTCCTCTCCCTTTCCCTCCTCTCCCCTTTCCCTCCTCTCCCCTTTCCCTCCTCTCCCCTTCCCCTACCACCATTTGCTCCAAGCACTTTTGCTTTACTGCATTTCAATGGTCACAAAATTTCCAAATATAAATGTATATCAAACAGCAACGTGTATGGAAATTCCCGTCATACCTTACCAACTCTGGAGAACTTCGGAAAATTTACATGAGCTATCAATTATGCACAGTCCGACTTGTGTACATTCTAACATAATATGTTTGGAAAATCCTATCATACCTCTAACTCCTTTACTTCTCATGAAACTAGATCCGGCATGGACCCTGGAACTCAGTTTATTGCACAATACATGACAAGCTTTGTTGAGAACTTATATGAAAGGTACTACTGAATATATTAGGGACGTGATGTTTATACTTAATAAAGTACACATTGAACTCAGTTTTTGTCTTTTAATAATCTACGAACAAGTGTAAAGAACTATTTTGAAGAATAATAAAAAAAAAAAACCAAAATAATATACTTTTAAGAAAGGTATTTGAGATATACTTACGAGTTTTCCACTTTCAATTCCCATTGTACAATGAAACTTTCTTCTTCGCGGCTAAAAGTATGATGAAATATGTGGTCTTGTGTATACCAAGTAGGTGGGTTGTAAATAAATTATTTCCACATAGATGTTTGGAAATACGGAGATATTTTGTTAAGGTTAAGGGGAAAACTAGTAATTTCTTTATCATTTATGGTAAAAAGTCAAATGAAACACAATTAGGGGAATAACTTCAAAAATAAATTCCTTAATATTTCATATGTTTGTTTCTTTGAAGTCACAAACAAATTTGGCAGCATGATTTCTATGTTTCGTTCCTCATTGAACAAGATTTTTAAACAGTATTTGACAAAGAAAGTACATGAAATGTATGATTTTCTGATCGGGATAATTATTCATTCATTTAAGAACTAATTATGTAAGAATAAAAATACCAGACAAATATCAATATTTAAGAAACGATCGTGACTGCTTTATTTGTTCATCTTAATAGTGCAAGTTAATTTGACTTTCACACGCACATACGAGAAGCAAGAAGTGCATGTTTGCACATTACATAGTGAATATAATGGTAGCGTCTGCTACGCGGTGGATTAGCATGGGTTGCTATGGAAGGTCTATTGTTAAGAATCTGGCGGAGATCTCGCGGTATACTCTCGTTAAAAGGGCGTCCACTTATGACAACGGGCCAAACGGTTAAACGGTTATGGACAGTAATGGTGACAGCTGTACATTTAGGAAAAAATGCTAACTGTCACAACCTTAGCTGCTAGTTTGGCCGATTACCGGCAAAATATGACAAATTTGGCCGTTTTAAAACATGTTTGGTCAGTAAACTTTTTTCAGTACCGGCCAGATTAAATTAATTTAACATTTATGAAGATTGATGTGTAAATGTTACATATTCTAACCATACGTTGTGGTGGAATTGACCTGTGACCTCGCCAACGTCAGTAATCGAGTGAGACAAGATGACACCATGCATTGAATGTCACATAGCTTTTGTTAGAAGCATAATTTTTCAGACATCGCTATGACGTGAACCTCATTGCACCCACCACAAAACGAAGTCATCACTGAGAACCAATCTGACAGTCATTCACAACTAACCTCGTTTGGCACATATGACCTGACTGTTAAGGTGCCATTAAACCCAAACAAACAAACTGAATACAACTCATACAGGAAAGTTAAAACTTTAGGATTTTTAACATGAGGAATAATTGCCCACAAATGGATTGCATTTCAAATAAAACTTTGAAAACATCATAAAAATACATATGACGAAAATAAAATCAATAAAAGCAATTAATTCTTCTTGCATTGTTATGGGTTGAGCTATAACATCATTGATGTCTAGTTTGTGAATTGTAAAGCAACTGGATTATAAAGCATTTCAGCTAATGTTGCCTGTACCTGTCCATGGAGTCAAACCTGTCCATGGAGTCAGAATTAATTATCAAATTTCCCACGGTTCTGAACAAAGGTGTCGAAAATCTTCCCACAAAAAATATTGTTACATCTTTATATACTGTACTTCCCTCTTTTGCAATTTTAATGTACATTTCATTGCACAATTACATGGGGGGAGTTTGCAGTGCACATATTTTACCACATATACTGTGATTTACTCAAGAATTGTTTTCATTTTATAATTCTTCCTGCCAATTCCCGATTTTCCTGCCGTTATAACAGCTGGAACCGTAGATCTTTTCCACCTTTGTTTTTAATTTGACCATGCACCTCCCCTCTCGATCACAGCTTTCTGACCTTTTGTTCTTAAATTTCTCTCATTTTCCCCTTGTTTCCTTTCCTTCCTACCTCCAGAATGATCTGACCTCTCAGGCTCAATTTGACCCTCGTTTTCGTGGTGCCGTTGGGCCCTCATCAAACAAACAAACAATAGATCTTTAACATCAATTTTTTAGTAAGATTATACCCTGTCACAAGAAAGTAAATATTGATTGTTGACTTTCTCACCTCAGTCATGCAGGACATTATTATTATTGTTGTTGTTGTGTTGTTGTTATTATTATTATTATTATTACATATTTTAAGTGCTCAATTCAGACTAGGTCTGTTCGCAAGCACTTTACAATGAAAATTTGATAGGAAAAGAGAAAGATAAATCAAGGTTTAAATACATAGATACAGAAATCAAGATTTGAATACAAAGATACAGAAATTGAGGATATGTTGATGCAACCAAAATTTATGACGTCAAAATACTGAATAAATAAATGTGTCTTTAGAGAACGTTTGAAACTAGTGAGAGTATTGATGCATCGGATGCATGCAGGGAGATTGTTCCACAGGTGAGGAGCAGCCCAGGAGAAGCATTTTTCACCATAAAGATGTTTTTATTCGTGGAGCAGTCAGTGTCAGGGTTTGTTGAGTTCTCAGTGATTTGGTTAGAGAGATCATTTCCTTATGTAGCTTGGTGCAAATCCATGAAGTGCCCTAAAAGTCAGTAGTATTTTGTATGATGTTTGCACAGTAACCAATGTAGTTCCTTTTAAATGGGAGTAATGTGATTGCATTTTAAGAATTTGGTGAGTATGCGAGCAGCCATGTTTACGTATTTGCTGAAGTTTGCGAGACTGAGCAACTGTCAAACCATATAAAAGTGCATTACAGTAGTCCAGCTTTGAGGTAGCCAATCCATTTATAAGTGAAGCGGTTGCATCTTTGGTAAGTTACCGGCAAACATGTCCTACATTTCGAAGCTGAATATAAGCCTGCTTGCACACATACTGTAGTTTTTGGGATATAGTATTTATACTGATTTGTTGCTTTTGGTGCAGATTTGTTGCTTTTGGTGCAGATCAATCTGATTGTATTAAAAAATTGATTTCTTATTGAATCTATTTTCATTGGCAGGTGAATGTTTCAATGCTGTTCCGTTATTTGTTCCAAATATTTGGTTCTGTCGTTATCATGCTAAGTCAGTCTGCTGCCCTCACTGGCGTTCTCCTGTCGGTAGTCCCAGTTGTTGCAGTAGGGGCTGTTATCTATGGTAAGTTAGCAGTGATCATGATCAATGAATAATTGGTACATGAAAGAGGGTTGGTATCATCATCCCAAGCACAAAAGCCAAACAGGTTTAAAAAAGAGCCAAATTAAGCTTAAAAAAGCCAAACTGTAATCAAGTCATGAAAATTTCAAATTTTGAAAGGGATCGGCCACTGCCCTTACAAAAAACCTGTGTCAGCTGTTCCAATTTCATGCATGAACATGCATGCAAACCCAGGGTAATCCTTGGTATTTGCACTAGCTTGACACTCTTTCTCACTCATTCCACAAAAAAACAGTGTCTGCCACTCTTTTACACATAAAACATGGAAACTACACTTCACAGTTTTCCTGTGTCCAACAGGACAAGACAATGCATGTCATACAGGAAACAAGAAAAAACCTGTGTCATAAGTACCAGACAAAGCATTTACACCATAAAATATTTTTCTTCATGCAACAGCCCATTCAGCTGGTCTAAAATTACTTGAAAGTTTGCCACGTTTTGCCACATTTCTAGACACAGGTTGGAACTCATTTTACCACACTTTTTCCTGTCTTGTTAAAACACTTATTTTCACACATTTTCATGCATGTCAGCCACACATGAATACCTGTGGGATTACCTGCTAGACACGCAGGGGATTAGTTCCAATTTCATGCATTGTCATGTGTGTCACTTTTGTTTGCCACACGTGAAGTCTTTTGTCTGCCACATGTGTTCCTGCAGGAACGCAGACAAGGTTTGACACACTCTTTTTTGTAAGGGTGGCAGGTTTAGAGGCTTTTTGAGAGGGGTTAAGTCTATTGAAAAGCAAAAAGAAATATTGTAATTTCAATACAATACAATACAATACAATCAACTTTATTAAGCACCAGAAACTGGGCAATTTCAGCTCAAAGATACAATCATGATACATAAAATGAAATGAGTAAAAGCTGAAAACATTTAAAAGATAAAAAGTAAATATACACAATGATGAAAATAATAAAATAGAAAATTGCATATAAAATATTGCACATGGACTATCTGGAGTGGTTGGCATTATGAAAGGAAATGGCTTTTGGCACAAAGGAATTTCTAAAACGATTTGTGGCGATAGCTGGAAGCCTCATTCTACCACTCCTGGCAATCAACCTATTCATAAACTCATTGTGTAATGGATGGTTGGTGTCCGCGAGGAGGGACTTAAGTTTGCGATCGAGACTGGAGTGGTAGAATGAGTCTATATTTGGTAAATTGCTTTCATTGAAAAGTCGACTCGCTCTTCTGATGACAGAATTGATTCTATAGGTGTCATGCTTGGAGGCACAACCACCCCAGCAAACGATGCAATAGCTAAAAACAGATGTAAAAACGGAACGATAAAAAAGTTGTAAAATGTTACTGTCGACGTGGAAAGATTTCACATGCAAATTATCAGGTCAATTATTTTTTGTTTTTCCAAGTTTTGGAGAAATTGCTAGATTTAAGCAATATAAGATATTTTACAGTGAAACAAGTCTCCAAAAAGCCACAAAACAAACAAAAAAGCCAAATTATCATATTCAGTATTAAAGAAGCCAAATAATAATTTTTGTGGCCAAATGCCAAAAAGCAAAATTTCAGAAAAAGCAAAATAAAGTTTCATGTGGTCAAAGATGTCTGAAAAAAGCAATTTTTTCCCCTCCAAATTTGGCTTATAGAAAACCAATATGCCTACAACCCTGATATGAAATGTTCATATCTATTTGTAGCAATTTTTGTGACAAGTGATGAAACACTGTATAAGCTTTAGTTTGGAAGAATCACAGAAGAAAAGTGTCGGGTGCTCATATAGTAGTGTTTTATGTTTTTGCTTTACTGTCAGTTATCAGGGGGGAAAGAGTCAATATTTTTTGCATTCTATTGAAATATATTATGAAATTATTTATGTATTCATTGGCTACGTCACTGCTAAAAGATAATCTAATTAAAGGTATATGAACAGGTAGAGTGAGTTTTAACTTCTGAGCAAAACAGTTTTCAAAGGGTCACAATAGCACATATAGTTCTTAAGTTATTACAAATCAAAGTTTGTGAACATTTTCAGCATGCACAAAGTGATGATGTATGAACAGGAATAATGCTCAAATTCTTTACTGTAAGTAATTCTTCATATTTCTGTACCAAAATTTCAAATATCAAATGTTCACAAGTTGCATTCTACTGCTAAATATGGGTCAAGGTTATGATAATATCTTAATCATCTGCAGTATAGCTATAAAACTTCTCCCATTCAAATATTTAGGGGAAGGAGTCCCAAAACAAATAAGTTACAATAAACAATTTTCAGGTTGTTCCATTTTGAGGCCACAAAATATTACGCTGCTAATTAGGTATTCTAGTTTTCAAATGCTGTAAAATGGTCAGTTTCTAACCAAGCTTGATGGGTCTTTTTGCTGTTTTCGTGGTTCTTAGTACATTTGAAACTATTTGAGTTGATCTTGGTGCTATTTGTTCATGTACCTTTGAAGTAATTAACCTTTCCAGGTTTCCAAATAGGCCACGCCCACCATAACAACGTGGTTACTATGTGGGGCAAACATACCTCAAATCCGCAATCATGCATTACTAATGCGTTGACATTTAGATGTTCGCGAGGCCTGCTGCAAGCTTTGGTCCATTTATGGCACTTCTCCGGATCTTTAGAGTTTTTATCAAAAGGAATGGTCAAAGTTCACTTTGCTAACTGTTCTGGGTAATAGAAATCAGATTTACAAAGCCCACAGCGGGCTAAGCATAATTTTTGTTCACCTTTTTCGCCACTCAGTCTGTGTGTGCAGGAATTTGTTTTGTACAGTAAATTGCATTGACTACATGAGCGAGCGCCGCTAGTTAGTTGTACTGTACCAGGACCGTGTAGGATGTTTGCCCCACTTTGTTATGCAGATTTTGTTGCCAGGCAAATTCATGAGGTGATTGGTTGAAAAAGCTGTCAATCATCTAACTCAGACAGGTGATCTAGCTTCCAAAGCCTTTAAAAAACAAATATTTTCAATTTGTCAAAAATAATGAAATAATTTGTATGATATATTAACAATTACTAAGAGAGTATGGTTGTCCTACTAACCGTGGTGTAGCGGTTACCATACCTGTCTACAGACCACAAGGCCCTGGGTTCAAGCCTGGGTTGGGTGGACACACCAGTGCACCACAACTGGTTATCAAAGGCCGTGGACATTGACTTGGTTGTCGATGTTATGTCTGTCCGTACGTCGTACCTGTGTTTTTGTCTGGGCCGTATTAAGCGCTTCGTGATAGCATTGTTACTATCATAACTGAATACGCAGGTGACGACCCCGTCATTGTAATTGTGTGTTCACTGGTCGTCTTCGGCGAGTGTGGTTGTGATGGGTAGACCTCCTTTAATGTAGAGTTTTGTACACTAATTATTTTCTTACAAACCTTTTTACCAAATTCTTTGTCTCCTGGACAGAAAAAAATCACTTTCGTGGCAGTTCTCTGTGTTTTTTTGTCCTCTATGAATAATGTAGCTGGTGGAAGAATAGTGAGGGCGTATTTTTCTTGAGTCTTAAGAATATTCAAACATTCATTTGATGCGCATGATAGTATTGAAAACCTTTCATACAAATGTTTAAATTAATAGTAATTATTTCTCATGCATACTTATTAGTTTGTTGTTACCATGATTATATATATTGTCTCTTTGTATTTGAGTTTTTGCTTCCTCAAGCCATTATGTTGTTTTATATATTTTTTGTCATTGTATAGATTGTAATGTGAAAAGGGGCCAATGGCCTGTAACGAAATAAATGTTGAATGTAGTAATTTTTTAACGACACGAGTATCAAAAACAAGACCTTTGCTATTTCGAAATTTCAGTGACTTTGCAAAACAGACACCCTCGCTTGCCACCAGCTCCTTTAACATGTCCCGACCACTAAACTAATCCGTTTGTTCTTGTTTGGTAGGTAAGTTTGCTCAGTCAATTCGTCAGCAATTTCAGGATGCACTAGGGGATGCAGGAACAGCTGCAGAAGAAAGCATCTCAAGTGTCAGAACTGTACGCTCCTTTGTTGGAGAAAGGAAAGCTATGGGTGCGTACGACAAGGAGATCCAGAAAAGTTATAGACATGGCAAGAACCTGGCTATAGCAACAGGATTCTTCAACGGCTTGATTGGGACAATCTCTCAGGTGATTGATTATACAGTTTTGCCCTAAAATGGGGATCTCATCTTCACGGTCATAGTATCTCAAGGTGGAAAACTAAAGAAATTAGATAACACCACCTTATTTGGCCGTATTTGTTAGGTCATTATGGATTTATGAAAATAACAGTGGTACAAAATATTTATATAGTGCCAAATAACAAAAAAATATCAATGCCTTTTATGGTAGGTGATAATGGAATCGTTTTAATAAAGAAAGATAGATACAACAAGATAAAGAAAGCTGCTTAAACTACGACATTATTAATTACTAATAAGCATATATGACTATACAGAAATTGAAATAAGTTGAAGATACAGTGTTATTTTAACCCTTTATTAAGAAAACCCTGGGAGGAAAATAAATGGTGTGTTAGTCTGTCTTTCTAGAATTAAGGATTAAACCATAATTCATCATACGTTGCCACGGATTAACCATAGAAGCTGGGGCACCAGATTGAGGGATGCATATGACGAAGCCGAGTGCATCCACCGATATCGGTGACACAGATTTTATGGTTAATCCGTAATAACGCACGATGAATTATGGGTTAACCCTGTTCATTTATGTGATTTTTATTTTAAATAATTCAATTGACCAAGTATGGAAATTGCAGGTTTTATTAACTAATTTATTTTCTTTTTTGAACAAATATTTACAGGATTACTTTCATCAACAAATGAAAGTTGTGTTTTGGCAGTGTGTCTAAAGTTTTCATTGTTCTTGCATGATGTACAATGTGTGTATTTCTAACCAATGCGCGATAATACTACGCAATTCAAGAGCATAGTTTGCTGTGTGCTCTTTGTTTTTTACTATTCCCTAACCAGTGATACTGTGCGTATCCCTTACCATGTGTGTTGCAGAGATGAGGCTGGTGTTAGTGTTGCTGTGCTGTGCTGCAGATTATGCATGGTCAGCTGACACCTTTTGACCAATCAAATTATACAATTACAACATTTGAATGAATAATGAAATATATTCCTTGCAATATTCCACAGCAATATTTTAAAAACCAACTTTGACTTGAAAATTTAATTTATTCCTTGATTGATCTATTAACCATCTTATAAAAAACAGAAACAATTATATCAACAACAAAATTATCTGGTAGAAATGAAAAAAGGAACATATTTTAAAACAAAGAAATAATAGTAAAATATGCAAATTAAAAGAAAATAATGTACCGTATGCAAAAAAGAATGTTAGAAAGGAAAGACTAATAAAACAGGATAATGTAGCAAAGAGCATGTTTGTTTAAAGCCTCATTTCATTACAAAGTATATAACCTTTTTTTTCTTTCTTCAGGGTGCCATTACTCTTGTGTTGTGGTATGGTGGAAAACTTGTTCACATGAATAGTATCCATCAAGGTGGTATATCTGTAGGAACTCTGACAGGTGCAGTACAAATTTTAATTTTCAATGGTTTCAGTTACCGTATTTAATGTAATAAGCTCCCGGGGCACTTACGAAAATAGAATTGCGCCACTTTTTAGGCCCAAAATTTCTTCCTAGTAAGCACCCATGCTTCGGGCCACGTATAGTGTGCTATTCAAACTGCATTGTGTGAACTGGTTCTATACTAGCCTCACAATAACCACCACAAAAACATCATGAGTGTGAGACCAAAATAAACAAATAATGTAACAAAACTTATTTTAAATATTCAAATTAATCAAATAAATTATGTTATCAGTCAGTTGAGTAGATGTCATTCATCTTCTCCAAAATCCTACTTTACAACACTCTGTTTGACTAATTTGCTAACATACCCAATGCTTATTAGCCACATAACATTGAAGAAATAAAAAGATAATTCAAGTCAGCGTTCGCATTAACAACAAATTTGTCGTATATTATGCTATGGCTGAAATTTCTTATGACACATCTATCTGCGTCGTCAAATTTAGATATTGCATGTTAAATTTTACATCAGAGTTTTTCATTTATTGAAATGAAAATCATGAAAATCTTACCTCTCTGATGCAATTGAAAGTTTTGTTTCACACAAAAATGATTTTGAATTACTCAGAAATAAAGAAAAAAGATACAACTACGAGACTAACGGCTGAATGATTCAACATGTCCGTACAAGTACTGTACATAAACACATATAAGGTAGTATATATAGTCAGTATATACATGTTTTTGGTACGTGAAAGTTTTGATGTTGTTTTGAATGCAGGCTGTCAATTGTCAATGATATCATTAGCTAGGATTCTACTTTCCTCCTGTATTGTGTTGTATGTGTAAAAGCAAACCTGGAGCACGGCAAATGTATGGTCTCCATACTGTTCGATAATGGAAATTTGGATACCATAAATGAAAGTATTTTTCTAGTTTATTTTGGGATTAACTCAAATTTCATGATTCCACAATCAATATTATACACGGATAGGGTAAGAACGTTTTTTGAATATTTTTTATGATAATGATAGTCCGATTTTTTAATGTTTTTGGTATTTTAAGCGCAATTTTCATTCACTTTAGCGAAGCAGGCCTACACAAGTGTGTGTGTGTGTTAAAAATATTTGCAGGCTTCGCTAGCACGCAGTGCCCTGTACAATACGCAGTGCCCTGTACATTACGCAGTGCCCTGTACATTAGGCAGTGCCCTGTACATTACGCAGTGCCCTGTACATTACGCAGTGCCCTGTACATTACGCAGTGCCCTGTACATTACGCAGTGCCCTGTACATTACGCAGTGCCCTGTACATTACGCAGTGCCCTGTACATTACGCAGTGCCCTGTACATTAGGCAGTGCCCTGTACATTAGGCAGTGCCCTGTACATTAGGCAGTGCCCTGTACATTAGGCAGTGCCCTGTACATTGCGCAGTGCCCTGTACATTGCGCAGTGCCCTGTACATTGCGCAGTGCCCTGTACATTGCGCAGTGCCCTGTACATTGCGCAGTGCCCTGTACATTAGGCAGTGCCCTGTACATTGCGCAGTGCCCTGTACATTGCGCAGTGCCCTGTACATTAGGCAGTGCCCTGTACATTAGGCAGTGCCCTGTACATTAGGCAGTGCCCTGTACATTAGGCAGTGCCCTGTACATTAGGCAGTGCCCTGTACATTAGGCAGTGCCCTGTACATTAGGCAGTGCCCTGTACATTAGGCAGTGCCCTGTAGGCAGTGCCCTGTACATTAGGCAGTGCCCTGTACATTAGGCAGTGCCCTGTACATTAGGCACGCAGTGCCCTGTACATTAGGCAGTGCCCTGTACATTACGCAGTGCCCTGTACATTAGGCAGTGCCCTGTACATTACGCAGTGCCCTGTACATTACGCAGTGCCCTGTACATTACGCAGTGCCCTGTACATTACGCAGTGCCCTGTACATTACGCAGTGCCCTGTACATTACGCGGTGCCCTGTACATTACGCGCCCTGTACATGTGCCCTGTACATTACGCAGTGCCCTGTACATTACGCGGTGCCCTGTACATTACGCAGTGCCCTGTACATTACGCAGTGCCCTGTACATTACGCAGTGCCCTGTACATTACGCAGTGCCCTGTACATTACGCAGTGCCCGTACGTACGATGGCAAATTTACAAAATACGCTGAAAATCAAGGACTTGTCATAACCAAATACGGCAGACAAAAAATTCTAACGTAACCTCTGATTCAAATGCAAAAGACGTCTGAGAAATTTGAGGCTGTGCATATCATTTCTGCAGTCTGAAACAAGTAATTTCAAAAAATTCTTATAAAAACTTGAAGAATTTTGAATGTGTGCAAAAGTTGTGATATATGAAAGAAAAGACAGCTTAAAATCTTGAGTGGATTTCTTTAAGTTTATCTCCTATTTCAGTCACTAGAAATAAGCAGACATGTTTCCCCCTGCTAAATTTTGATTGAGGGTACGATGGAGATTCAAATTGTCTTGACTACATTCAGCTGCTCCCATTCAAAGAATATTGGTGAAGGATTCAAAAACAATAAGTTGAAATAAGGAAAATGATAAGTTTTCTCTTTGTGATGACACAAATTCACAACAAATTTGCATAATGTGTTATAGTATAGCCTTATGATTACAAATGGTCAATTTTTAAACGAGTTTGAAGAAAAGTTTTAATATATTCATAGTTTATAGTAATGTAGTTATTCATAGATTATAGTTCAAAGTTAAATCCATCTGAGCCATTTGGCTCATAGGGCCGGTGCTTATCAACGGTTTCCATGGTGCAATTGTATGAGAGCACATGACTCCTTCTGGACGGGATGCCAGTAGGTTAACTCCCCAGCAATGCTGGTACTAATTTACAGCTGAGTGGACTGAAGCAAGTAGAGTACAGTATCTTGCTGAAGGACACAATCAATGCCACAACGGGAATTGAACCTGGTACCTTTCACGTACAAGCAAGACTCCTTAATCACTGAGCAATGCACCTCTCAGCTTGTAGTTATTTTCTCATAATTAAGCTCTCCAGCTGTTGCGCCCTGCACATAGATCTTTAATATTTATATGAGCTGTTCATATCTACTTCTTTCCAGCTTTTATGCTTTACACTTTGAACGTTGCGATGGCATTTGCCTTCCTGGCATCCCTGTACGGTGACTTCATGCAGGCGCTAGGAGCATCCGTTCGTATTTTTGAGCTGATGGATCGAGTGCCTAAGGTCAGCATCTCCGGAGGGAGCCAGCCTCTTGACTTTACAGGTGATATCAAGTTTGATGATGTTTGCTTCACATACCCATCCAGACCGGATTCACAGGTTCTAAAGGTACATAGTAATACATATCAATCCTTTTTTTGTATAACTTTAAAGGACACTTGACACGAAGGGCATATTATTCTAGGCCCTTAGTAGCCTAAAATATAAAATGTTTGTTTGCCCTCCTCCGCAGCCCCTAACTTACCGAAAATAGTTTAATTTCCAAAAATCTCTACGCTCCCTAAAATTCCATACAAATCCCCATACAAATCCCCATAAAATGGTGTGGCAACCATTTACGTATTAATACCCGACATGTAGGAAACTGTTTTGGCAAACACAAGCCACGTGATACATTTAGTTTAATCACATGATCGTTCTGTCCCCGCGCTGCTTCATAGGCTTCAAACTTTTCAACGTCAAACTTTTTCAACGTGCGGCTGGCCTTTGATCTGATTGCAATCGAAGAGAAAAGATGTCAGTAATCAGTGTGATAATGGTCTTTAAGGACCAGAAAAAGTGGTGTCCTTGTGTCAAGTGATTGTTGCTATTAACTTCTTCAATTACTTGTTGATGAAGACAGTATCTTTACGAAGGTCCAAATTGAAAAAAAAAATGGTAATTTAATAAAAAACTTTTTACGCTAGCCCCTCCCTTACAATTTTTCACAAGAAACACCAAACAAAAAAGACAAAACAAATTTAAGGCCTTATGATGATGCCAATGACGACCAATTCATTAACTCCAGTGGAACACAATTACACAGAAGGAATTCTCAGAAATATTACCAAAAACAACCTTAAAAGCAATTTAAATCTGAACCCGTGAGAAATGTTGACTTAAATGAATTTGTAGGTGCAGTGGCTCAAGTGTTTAAGGAGTCATACTCATATTCGAAAGATACCGGGTTCGATTCCCGTCGTGAGTGCTGCGTTGTGCTTTTGAGCAAGACACTTTACTCGCCTCTGTCCACTCAGCTGTAAAATGAGTACCAGCACTGCTGTGGAGTTAACCTACGATGGACTGGCGTCCCGTCGAGGGGGAGTCATGTACTTTCATCCGCTTGCGTCACTAAAACTGGGGATAAGCACCGGCTCTATATGAGCCTAATGGCTCGGATGGCTTTAGCTTTGAAATTAATTCAGAGAAGTGCAGATTGTAATATGGTCTGGTAGTCTAGCTGTTTCACAAATAAGGAGCTGCTGAAGTGAAAGAGCACTTTTTCCATGTTCTTTAAATCTGTGGTTCAGTTAAATAAAATTTGTCATTGGAGCACATTCACTCCCAATGAAAATTGACTACATTTCCTGCAATATTTATTCCTACAATAATTTAATACATGTCATACACAACCGTACTGAAAATTATCAATGCTACTAAATTCAAGTTTCAAAAATTAGAATTAAAATATGTATAATTCTTTTGAAAGTGAAGTACAGTTATTTCTTCTGTCCTTTTGCCTGGTCCAGTAACTATAGACCTTTTCAAACCGAATAGTCGAACGTGATTTCTTTAGTACTTCGACCAATCAAATGCTGGGGGAACTTTTCCTTTGTTTCCCAACCAATCAGGTGCAGGTTTGAGGGGAAAAAATGTGAGCAGCAATACGCGTGCGTATTTTCCTTATGTATAACGCACGTATGATACGTGCGTAAAACATTTTTCATATGCTTGGTCCTATACCGTGCTGGAATTGTGCAGACGGCCAAGATTCCTGCAGTATTTTATTGGTCAATAAGATTCCTCATGTATACGATTGGTCCATCATGGACACGTGAATCTCAGCCATGTGACAGTATTTAAATTAGGTTATGTCCAGAAATTGCCGATTCAGATTTTGAAAAGGTCTATACTGCACTACAGTAGCAACTGCTTATCATGTTATTAACATTTATCAGAAAGCTAGCTTCAAGCAGGCCTGATTGAGATGGACAAGGCAAGGGGCTTTTTCATGATATTTAAATAATTAGGTTTCTAGGATGCATAAAGCTTGGGGTGTGGTCTGTAGATCGCAAATACTAAAAAAGGCAGAGTTACAAAATAATGTCTACTTTAGTTGGTGATTGTTTCGAAGGATAATGAATTAAGTTATAAGATAAAGCAACTTCTTAATGAATATAAAATCATATCAACATCTAAAAGCCTCAATAATAAGTCTTTTGATAAAGAAATATCAACAAAAACATATTTTTCTTAACTTTTTGTGTAAGATACACGTAAGAATCAATTACATATTTCCAATGTCCACAGGATTAGTATTTATGTGTGTGTACACAATATACTTTGTCAACATGCATTATTTATAATACCTTGTTTAAACTGGGTGATGTAAAGTCAGGGGTCAATGTCGTGACATTATCAATTGTCCTGACATCAATTGTCACAACATCAATTGTCGCGACAATTGCTAGGCGATATATCGACATGACTTTGAGGTATTGTCAACACAACCCTACTGGTTTGTTAGGTAACTCAAGTTTTTTATATTTTTTCACAAAAGATGATTCTTATTTAGCTTGTTATATCAATGTTCAATCTAAGCTCAAAGTGTATAATTCTCATATGGCTTGTTATATCAATGTTCAATGTAAGCCCAAAGTGTATGATTCTTATATGGCTTGTTAAATCAATGTTCAATGTAAGCCCAAAGTGTATGATTCTTATATGGCTTGTTATATCAATGTTCAATGTAAGCCCAAAGTGTATGATTCTTATATGGCTTGTTATATCAATGTTCAATGTAAGCCCAAAGTGTATGATTCTTATATGGCTTGTTATATCAATGTTCAATGTAAGCCCAAAGTGTATGATTCTTATATGGCTTGTTATATCAATGTTCAATGTAAGCCCAAAGTGTATGATTCTTATATGGCTTGTTATATCAATGTTCAATGTAAGCCCAAAGTGTATGATTCTTATATGGCTTGTAATATCAATGTTCAATGTAAGCCCAAAGTGTATGATTCTTATATGGCTTCTTATATCAATGTTTAATGTAAGCCCAAAGTGTATAATTCTTATATGTATATGGCTTGTTATATCAATGTTCAATGTAAGCCCAAAGTGTACGATTATTATATGGCTTGTTATATCAATGTTCAATGTAAGCCCAAAGTGTATGATTCTTATATGGCTTGTTATATCAATGTTCAATGTAAGCCCAAAGTGTATGATTCTTATATGACTTGTTATATCGATGTTCAATGTAAGCCCAAAGTGTATGATTCTTATAGGACTTGTTATATCGATGTTCAATGTAAGCCCAAAGTGTATGATTCTTATATGGCTTGTTATATCAATCTTCAATGTAAGCCCAAAGTGTCGAGAAACATTTCATGTTATATTTGCAAAAAAAATTGATTTATACCGGCCTATACCTCTCCATTTCTTTTCAAGGACTCGATTTCTCAAAATGATAATTTCTCTTTTTTTGGTGCCCAGGGTGTAACCTTGGAGGTGAAACCAGGACAAATGGTTGCATTAGTGGGACCATCAGGAGGTGGTAAATCGACCATCGTCAATCTGATTGAGAAATTTTATGAGCCAGTAGACGGTACTATCTATCTCGGTAAGTTGGAGTGTCTTTCTTCTCATGCACACAATGACATATGAAAAAGATGTGTCTCACTTCATCTGTGGATAGCCAATTCTGCCGCTGCTGATAGGTACATATCACACATGTAACATTAAGGATACAGTCTTTGCTCAATCTCAAAACCATAAGTCTTTCGGAGTTTTCAGGTTTCTATAACACTCTCACGAAAAGATTTTAAGCTTCAGGATTTTTTGGATTCTTTTCATTGATTTCTCAGCTGCTGTGAACCATTACAGACCTCTGTGGTGTAGTGCTTTGTCCTCTCACCCGCACGTCCCGGGTTCGAATCTTGGTAGATCTGCAACCAGTGAATTCACAACTGGTTATCAAAGGCCGTGGCCATCTTGATATATTGTCCAGCACTGGATGCTTTCGGGATGTTAAACCTTGCTATGCTATGCTATTGATTGGCCCATGAGGACTTTCCTATAGTGCCTTGTTGCCTGTAGTAGTGTTTGATATGGTCATACTGCATGTGCTATTTTTCACCTTAGCATTTTATATATATGTATATATATTTATTTATTTATTTATTTATTTATTTATATATATAGATATATATATATATATATATATGTATTTATATATATTATATATATATATATATATATATTATATATATATATATATATATATATATATATATATATATATATGTATATATATATGTATTAAAAAAGGTGAAAGGAATATTTCTTATGACATCACATTTTACACTGCAAGGTCACTTTTTAACAAACTTGCACAATCTTTGAAGTGCAATAACTGTTAAATGGAAAAAAAAAAGATATCGACATGATTTGTACACCAAATTGTTTCTTTTATAGTCCTCTATCATATATATGAAATAAAAATTCACAGGAATATTTCTCTGACTCAAAGACTGTTCTTACTTCATTACTCAATCTTAAATGGGATAACCTCACCTGCCACCTCCTCCTCCGGAAACTCTTTTCTCCCACCCTCTGCAGGAAAAGTGTTCTTTTCTTCTGGATACCCAGCCATGTTGGCATCCCTGGCAATGACAGGGCTGATACAGCCGCTAAGCTTGCCCTTAACCTCCTCCTTCCCCTTTTCCCAAAACCCTCTCTGACATCAAACCGCTTATCGCTTCTCTTGTTCGTGACCGCTGGCAAACCTTATGGAACTTCCAAATTGATAACAAACTCCATGTTATCCAGCCCACAATCGATCAAATCCACCATTAACAACCTTTCTCGTATCGACAATGTTCATATTACCCGTCTTAGAATTGGTCACACCCACCTCACTCCTCCCACCTCCTTATTGGTTCCCCCCCAACCCCTCTGTAACAATTGCCACTGCATCCTTACAATCCATCACGTTCTCCTTGCTTGCCCCTGTACAACCTTCCCAGAGCTTCTCTCGCTCCCACAACTCAATTGCTGAGTTCTTCCAAAAAAATCCTCCAGATAAAATAGTCTCCTTCCTCCAGCATGCATCCCTCTACAATCATATTTAATCCTCCTCTTCCATCCCCTCTCTACTCTGTTTTTAGTTTTACCCATGCACCTCCTCTCTCGATCACAGCTTTCTGGCTTTTGTTCTTGAATTTCTCTCATTCTTCCCCTGGTCTCTTTCCTTACTACCTCTAAAATGATCTGACCTCTCAGGCACAATTTGACCTTCGTTGTCGTGGTGCCGTTAAGACCTCATCAAACAAACAAACAAACAAACAGGAATATTCCTTTAAAACCTGGTTATATATGTGTGAGTGGCTCACCTTGACAGCCTTGTTCCATGCATATGATACAGATAGAGAAAGCCAGTTGAGTATTTTTGAATTTCTGTAGGTGGGCATAATGTCCTTCAGTTGGATCCAGAGTGGTTCAGGAAGAAGATTTCAATTGTCAGTCAAGAACCAGTTCTATTTGCCTGCTCTATCAGGGATAACATTGCTTATGGAAAAGACGCAACTGATGAGGAGGTATTTTGAACTTATCATTTATTAGCTCAACTGTTTGAAAAATAGTGAGAGCTATTCTACTACCCTGGCGTTGGTGTCGGCATCAGGTTTAAGTTTTTGGACGAGATTTTTTTTGTTATGAAAATGAATTTCCTGACATGGATAGCATTTAAAATATTTTTCTTGCATGAAAGAATTCGAACTTAAGCGCTTGGGTATGAAAAGAACGTTAAACAGTCTTGAAAGAGAGGAAACATACAATACTGCTTGACACACGTTTTCTTAAGTTGGAATCATGATTACAAACCAGAATGTAGGCCTGGGAATGTGTGAGGGGTTGGGATGGTAGGGGTTAGGGATGGAAGGGGTGGGGGGTTAGGGATGGTAGGATTGAGGGTTAGGGAGGAGAGTGGTGAGGGCTGAAATATAGAAAGAAAACTTAACAGACAAAATTGTTTCCACTTGTGTTAACTTGTTTTAACTAGAATGGTTAAAGATGAATAGATGGTAGTTTGATAAAGTAAATTAATAAAAACACAATTACATTATGCCACAGGAATGCTTTGTAATATTTCAATCTTTCAATGACATAGGCAAGGTAAGGCCTCTTCTTTCTTTGTGGTTCAATGGATAAAACGAAAACGATTGTTTCTATCATAAAGAGTGCTTTCGTATGTTTTGTGAGTCACTGGATGAGGTAGTAACCTTGAACCTCGAAGGTAATTTGACATCAACTGCCCCTTCTAGTCCCATTACTGCATGTAGGCATACGTCCCTTAATAAGCCTTTTCTCTATGCTAGCTTGGAATAGTCAGGCATGCTGTCCTTCAGACAGTTCTTTTTTTAATTTTTGTATTATATTAATTTTTCTATATTATATTCATTATTTTTAAAAGGAACTTTATTATCTTTTTATATTAAATTCATTATTGATCAAATCATATTCAGAAGGTACATGATTCAATTCCCGTCACAAGTCTTGTGTTGGTATTTTGAGCAAGACTTTCCTGCATCAGTCCACTGAGCTGTTAAGTACTAGTATTGCTAGGGAGTTAACCTGCGATGGACTGGTTTCCATTCAGGGAAATTCTTTGATTCTTATCTGCTTACAGTACAGAAAATATATACAGTATTCGATGTATTAAGCGCCCCTGTTCTAATAAGCACCCGCCCAATATATTTTGACTGTTTACATAATTCATTTGATTAATTTGAAGACTTAATTAAGTTTTATTATATCATTTGCTTATTTTGCATCTCATGCTCACAATGTTTTTGTGGGGCTAGTATATATAACCATTTCACGCTATACAGTTCAAATAGGACACCATACGCAGCCCGGAGCATGGGCGCTTATTAGGAAGAAACTTTGGGCCTAAAAAGTGGTGCAATTATGTTATCATTAGCGCACTGGGCCCTTAATATGTCGAATACGGTATTTATTTCTAATACAGTATGTACTTGGAACTGTTTTTATATATATCTGGTCTTTGTAATTTAGTATCCTAAATTTAGCTGTAATAGAAGTTATCAGAAATGTCTCTACTATGATATATTTCATCATTTTCTGGCCTGATTAGAAACATTTACCCTTTACGCATTGAACGTTTAAACCAGATTTAATTTATTAGTGTAAATGACAAGTTATAGAATGCAAAAGGGGATTGCGATTATACCGTATTATTACTTTATCATTATTTCTATCAACAGGTGATAGCTGCAGCCAAAATGGCCAATGCTCATGATTTCATCATGTCCTTTGAGGAAGGGTACAGCTGTCTGGTTGGTGAGCGAGGCACCCGCTTATCAGGAGGCCAGAAACAAAGAGTTGCAATTGCACGAGCGCTTATAATGGATCCAACCATTCTCTTGCTGGATGAGGTAAATTGTTAATCTCGTTATTTTGATTTTTTAGCTTCTGTATCACAACCTCATAATAGATTACCTCCATTACCAATCCTTTCAGGAAAATATAATTAGTCCTAGGTATATCTATTCTGTCATCTGCAGTGTAATAATAATAAATAAGATTTATAACGAGCACATATCCATCCTACTTGATACTCAAGGCGCAGCACATATAACATTAAAATTACAAATAAGTATACGTGAACAATAAAATTAATGATTTTATATAAACTACATATTTGCACAGGCATCACACATGAGATGGGTTTTTAGATTCTTTTTGAATGAGTCAAGAGAACAAGACAACCTGATATGGAGAGGCAATCGATTCCAAAGACGTGTCATAATGAAGTTGATTATTATTTCTGCGGTTTATACAGAACTGCAGTGGCTCAGTCCTTTTTGGTTCCCTGCATGATAGCTGATTTTACCATAGCAACACTGGTGCTACAATCTTGGACAAAACATTTTTTTAATATTATTTTCTGAGAATTGTAACTCCCTATCCCCTCCTCTCTTTTCAATATTGGGTTTGTTTCTGTTTTAATGTCATTTCCAGAAATAAAATAGAAATTAACAATGGTCAACATTAAATGTGGAGGAGAAAGGGAGGAGAGAAGGGGGAAGATAGGTAGGGGCGGAGAATAACTGGCAGCATCAATGAAATTATGACAATGTCCTTAAAATTCTAAAATATTTATTACAAATCAAAGAGTAGGAATTGAAGAAGCAATGGAAATGATTTACAGATTTTATGATTTCTAAATGTGGAATAATTTACAATAGAAAAGTAGGTTAATGAAAAAGCGTCATATATTTTCACTAAGTGTTTCAACAACTTTTGTCCCAAATTGTAGTCTTGTGTTTCATGTAGAATACAATGTTGCATGAAAATGCAATATCATTTTCGTTTTTTGTTTATGCAATAACATTATCAGAGGTAGGTATAGTCTCAGATTTACCAGATTTGCATCACTCTACCCCTCATGATACATAGGCTTTTGCTAGGATACACCTGAAGGAACAGTGTTCTCCTGTAGTTAGTCAGCACTGAGTGCTTTACACTGGCTTAATACCCAAAGTACAGTTTATATGATAATGCTACTGCATGCAGGACATAAACGTTAATAGAAACAGCATATTGCTATCTAGTGCATGCATTTCATCATTATATGTATATATATATATATATACATATATATATGTATATACATATACATGTGGGTCATAGGGTGGGATGCCATGTGGGACATATGGTGGAATGCCATGTGGGACATATGGTGGAATGCCATGTGAGATATACTGTATAGTGGAATGCCATGTGGGAGATATGGTAGAATGCCATGTGGGACAAGGCATGGGATGGGATGTCATGTGGGACATGAGGTGGGATGTCATTTGGCACATAGGGTGGGATGCCATGTGAGTCATAGGATGGGATGCCATGTGGGACATATGGTGGAATACCACCCGGGACAAGGGATGGGTTGGGATGTCATGTGAAACATGGGGTGGGATACCATGTGGGAGATATGGTCGAATGCCACATGGGACAAGGGATGGGATGTCATGTGGGACATGATCTGGGATGCCATGTGGGACTTAGTGTGAGATGCCATTTTTATAATTGGCCGGGTCATATGATATGGGTGTCAATTTGCATGGGCATGCAAACCATGAGGGTATTTACCGTTCTAGTTAGGTATTTTCTACATATGATTTTTTTTTGGTGTATTTTCTTCTTTACCACTGACTGCCCTGTCCGCTATGTGTCCTACAGTCTGTTACATATTTACTATTTTTATTAACTATTCTTTACTATTCGTATAGAATGCACAGTTTACTCACATGCACAAAGTACGATTGTTATTTTGAAATCATTCATCTTCTCTGGCACTCATTGACCTCAATCAATCTATTGATCAGACATTTATATTCAGAGGCTGTACCAACTGCAATGACAGCTGTATTGTTTTTGTTTCTAGGCAACATCAGCTCTTGATGCGGAGAGTGAACACCTTGTTCAGGAAGCTGTGGACAGAGCCATGATTGGCAGAACTGTATTGGTCATCGCCCATAGGTTGTCCACTGTCAGGAATGCATCTAAGGTATGCTTTTGATTTTGTACTATAGACCATTTCAAACTAATTTTATGTGAACATGGTTACTTCAGGGTAAGTCAAATGGTCAACTGATATGGGAATTCTGTCTTTGTTAAAAAGTTGGAAACAACAATGTGCTTATATAACACCTTCATGTATAAAGCATATATGGTCAGGCACATACATGTAGCCAGGGGAGCTCCCCCTTCTTTTCCTTCCTGGGACGTTTTTTAAATTATTGTAACGGTTATGCTTTTGAGTTTTTCCGCTTTATATATAGTTCACTCAGGTGGAAATAATTTTTCATAGAGGTCAGCTCCCCCCCTCCCTCCCTCCTTTAAAGTTTCTGGCTACGTGCCTGTGTATGGTAAGCGTATGAACAACATGTTTTCCTTTGTTTGACCCTATACCCTGTATGAAATCTGCAGACAGCCAAGATTCCCCCAGTATTTGATTGGTTGATAAGATTCCCCCAGAATATGATTGGTCCATGGACATATAATTTTTTACTTAAAATAGTCTATAAATTTTAATATTTTAGATTTTATCATCTTAGTACCTCAGTCATTTTAATTTGACATAATTTTTCTGTACTTGAAATACAGGAGCACTGATCCACAAAGTGATCACTCTTTTTGGTAAATTTGTAGAGACATGAAGTGGCATAATGAAGGCAGCCAGGCCCTAAAGAGGGGGTGGGGGTGGCAGCCCTTGTCCGTTCCACCATGTGTGGGATACTTGTTCACATGTTCTTTTCATTACAGTTAGGATTCTCAAAAATGTTATACGTTCTAAAAACGAAATACAGGAGCGCTGATCCACAAAGTGATCGCTCTTTTTGGTAAATTTGTAGAGACATGAAGTGGCATAATGGAGGCAGCCAGGCCCTAAAGAGGTGGGAAAGAGGAGGGGAGGGAGGGGGTGGCAGACCTTGTCGATTCCAATATGAGTGGAATACTTGTTCACATGTTTCCATTACAGTTAGTATTCTAAAAACGTTATCTTATTGCTTTGCTTAAAAGCCTGGCCATGAAATACACCAGCTCAGGTTGCTTAATCAATTTTCAGGGTTGCAAACTTAAATAACAGTCACAGTTGGAGTGAACCAACATTCAGGGGTCAAGCAAGTCCACCGTATATAAAAGGATTTCACAAGAAACACAATGGTGAAAAAAGCATTCAAAAATCTTATTCCCATTAAGAAGATATTTAAGTTTAAAGTTTGGTATAATTTGTGTAGAAACGACTGAAATCAAGACTAGTTTATTGATATACATTAGAAGCAACACTAGCCCTTTTTTATTTAAATTTTTCAGAATATGAAATTAGGAAAACAAAGCCATGAAAATGGGATAAAACTGTAGGTATTACATTTTCAGATGTGCAATCTTGGACAAAACTTGTTGGAACACTTAGTGAAAATATGTGATGCTTTTCATGAACCTACTTTTCTATTGTAAGTTATTTAGAAATCGTAAATGCTGTAAATTGTTTCTATTGTTTCTTCAATCCCTATTCTTTCATTTGTAATAAATATGTCAGCATTTTAAGGATATTGTTATAATTTTGCTGACGCAGCCAGTATCCTCCCCTACTTCACTATCTGAATCCTCCTCCCCATCCTCTCCCCATTCAATGTTGACCATTGTTAATGTATATGTTCTGGAAATGACTTTAAACTGAAAGACTTTAGAAATAAATCCAACATTGAAAAGGGGCAGGGAGTTACAATTCTCGGAAAAGAACATTAAAGAAGCATAACACTAACATATGTAGTTCTCATAATGCTGAATTGCTTCAACAATTTTGTCCAAGATTGTAGCTTGATCTGCAAATTTGCGATGTATGAATAAACAGCGCTCTCTAGTTTCTCTCGTTTGCCTATTTTGTATGTTTTGCAGTTTTCAAAACTTAATCGGCAAATATTTGCTGTGTGAATTCGCAGGCAAGGTTCTCTTATTTCCTGACATAAATCTATTTGTTTGCTTATCTTCCGCTACAATTTCTCTGAAGACGAGCTGCTGTAACATATTTTTGGAAACCTGCCTTTTGCTGCTTATCAATATCTATTCAAAAAAAAAATAATTGGTTGAAATATTGTAAAAAAACTGAATGAATTACATATAGATTTAGGGCTGTCTGCTCTTTAATAAATCACTCTTCTTTTTTTTCTTTAAAAAAATCCTGTAATTTTTACCTGTAATTCTTACACTAAATTTTTAATAGTTTTCTTTAAATTGCATGATTTCTCAGAATGCATTTTTTTTTTGTTAAAACAGAAAATTATTATTTTTTGTAGCCACATAAGATTATTAGGGGACAAAGTTCAGTGATAACCATGAATGTCCAAGTAATCTCTAGACAGGATGTGCATTGTGCATGACAGGACAATAAAAACATGCCAATAGCTATGACTAAGAATCACAGAATTGGAAAGTCTGTTCTAGAAAACAAAAAAACTTTGATAAAGGGGGAAAGAATAGAGTATGTACGCTTCTCTGTCGTCAATGCACGGTGCAGGAAACCATCCAATCACCAGTCAAGGATTAGTAAACAAACAGCGGGTGCATAGCAAATACACCCTTGGTTACCATCATGTGATGGTATCTTTCATAACAAAAGGAACATTGCATGAAAATGAAAGAATCTGCTGAGTTGTCAAGCATTATGTTCATTTAGGACTTGGGTGGAGATTTACTGTTATCTCTAGACTAAACAGGATATTTGGAATAAATGACAGTGCAATCAAAACATACCTCATCTGTTATTGAGAATCAGCTAGATTTCATTGGCCAATCCCCAAAAGAGTTTTATAAAAAATGTAGAAATCTGGTTTACAAAAGAAATACTTAGACCTAAAGGTATGATACGTATCAAGTTGGTTTTTTTTTTTTGAATAAGCAGAATTAAGTTAAAGAAATTACCGCTCTGTGAAGTGTAATGTTTTGTTTAAAACTTCTGTGGAGATTTAAACTCTAGATAGACGGGATATTTGGCATAATGACATGGCAATAAAAACATGCCTCATTTGTCTATAAGAGTCGGCAAGATTCCATTGGCCTAACCCCAAAATAGCTTTCAACAATTGTAGAAATCTGTTTTACAGAAGAAATACTAGGTCCTAAAGGTTTGATACATATTTTATGTTTTGCATTTTTTTAATAAGCAGAAGGTTGAAGAAATCACCGCTCTGTGGGCTGTTATATTTCATTATTTAAGACCTCCTTTTAGCTCAATGATTAGTATAAGATGCAGGATGCATGGACACTTCAAAACCCTTGTGATCAAATTTTTATATTGGTTTATGTTAATATGACTTCATACATTACGATCCTAGGGCCGCATAAAAAATGTGTCTTAAACACCCGATCATTACCAAAGAACTGGTTGGGTGATCATATTACTTACCCCCACTTCCGATTTTCATTACTTTCTTACTCACGCATTAAATTAGAGGAGTTTCCAAGCTCCGCGACGTATTATACTCATAAGTGATTACACTAACTTGAATGATTGTTAGGCATGCAATTGTGTCTGGAAATTCTCCTGCTATTCTTGTCGATATTACTTTTGTGGGTTTCCAATTAGTGTGAGGTAAGATGTTGCATGCATCATTAGACAGATATACCCACAATTTGGACAACTTCTCAATGCAGGAGCTTGATCATCATGTAGGGTCGCTCGTTAATTTAGTCAAAGTATTGATTTTTTAAGAGGTTGAAGCATGGTCGAATATCTTCAAGTGCAATTTTGGACAAAACATTTTGAGCTTCTCAATTTTTTTTTTAAATTTCAGCAAATTTTGAAATGCTTTCAAGAGGTTTTCCTTGTTCATTTTCAATCTAGGAGACATTGCATGGGGTGAGCAAGGACTAAGCGTTGAAAAAATAATACCTGAAAATGCAGCAGCAAATCTGTGAAATGTTTTTACAATTTTATCCAAGATTGCAGTTAAGTAAAAAGGGTGTCCTTTCTGAGGAAGTGGTGTTGTATTGATGAGTATATGTTACATCAATTGAGTCTTTGGGCCTTTTCTTTCTTTTTGTTTCTTAATTGAAAAAGGAAAGAAGAACACATTTTATTTTATTCCAAAAACATTACACTATTGGTTTGCTTTTAAACCTGACCATGAAAGACACCAGCTCAGGCTGCTTGGTCAATTTTTAGGGTTGCAGATTCAAATAACAGTCACAGTTGCAGCAACGGGAGTAGGAAGCTTTCAAAAAAATTGTTGGGGCGTCATGACCTCTTAGGGGCACTTCCCAAGTTATATGCAAATATTCGCCCCACCTGTTAACGTTGAGGGATTTTAGTAAACATGTACATGCAAAAAAAGCGAGTGTGTATCGTTTACATGCGCTTAGTACTGTAATTTTCAGGAGTACACCAAGATTGTTCCAATTTAAGTTTTAAAAAACGTGCAAGCAGTATTGCAAAAGTATTGACTCCATTGCCCAAATAGACGCTGGATTTTTGCTTTCCAAATCATGAAAAGTTTACTTTACAGCATATTTCATCTTTTTGGTTCCGATGCGATATGTATTTGTGGGTGTATGGGTGTGTTTGTGTGTGTATGTATGTATGTTTGTGACGGACAGCTCATAAACACGATATCTCAAGGTAGGAGTACATTCCATGTGACCCACTCTGACAGAAACTTGGACAGGTACTTGGCCTATTTCACAGGTAGTATGCCGGGCATTTTTCACCTTTTACCGCTAGTGCTGAGCAAGGCAGTTCAGATTCGTGCAGACTTTACACCACTGTTGTGTGTTGTGGTCTCTCCTTTTCGAACAGAGAGGAACGAACTCCAAGAGTTTTGAAATCCTTCCATTCGTCTCGGCGCAGGACGAACTATGCCAGCCTTAAGGCCGCTAACCTCCGACTACGAGAACATGATCACGGATCAATCGTCTCGCTTCAGTAGAACCCCCATAGCATGGGCATGCTTCCCATAGGTGACCAGAGCGATCAGGACCTTTTTCGGTCTCCCGGACGTAGGTCTGTCAGCATCCGTGGACGATTGCAAGCTATCAATTCTTTGCGTCCTATCTCCTGACCCGCAGGTTTCGGGGTCAACGTATTGTCAAAGGGACTTACTATGTGAGTTATGGTTTTCCGCCTTTCACGTTGGTACTGAGTATGCTAAGCAAGGCAATGTACGACCGATAGCGCCCACTTGGCCAGGCCAACTGCAGTTCCCTCAGCTGCTCTAGATTTTGCAGGCTTCCCGTACGAGCCTCTGGTTAGGGACAACTTTTGTTTCTTTCCTGGGCTTAGACAAACTGCATCACAGTCCCAGAGCACTTTGTTTGACTGTGTGGCTTTTGTCCACCAATCCTTGGTGTAGCAAGGCTTTTCTGAGGAGTTGTTCACCCCTCTTCCCATTTTTTTTTGGGGGGGATAGGCCCTCTCTCAGACTCGGTTTAGTCACGGGCTCTAGGATAGCTTGCAGCCATCCATCGAGGTTTACCAGTTGGTTCGACGGTCATTGATTCGCGACCACTGGAAAGATACACGGAGATCTTATCGTACATTTTCCTCTGATGGATCGTCCAGAAGCATTTTCTTAAAGTAGTCGACACTGGTCATGGAACGGCCGGGGTATGCACTCAGGTTCGAGGCATGGTCCCTTTCACGGGATTTCTCGTGCCGCCATTCGGGAAAACGCATACCGCGTTTTTTCCCTTGTTTTTGCCTGACTTACTTTACAAAGTTTGTGTTACCCCCACTAAGTTTTGCTCTTATGCAATTACGCGCTGAACGAATTTTTCCCTGGTCCGGGAATTCTTCCATTCGTTTTAGCTAGTACAGACTTCGTTTTCAATCATATTTTACTAGCCGGTTCTGTCTCGTGGATGAACTCAGTGAGTTTTGTGGCGTTATTGTAGACACTTCTATGATATGCATTTCATGTCCAAATGCTCTTCTGGTTGGCATGTTTTCCAAGTTTCTAACTCAGGTTCATGTGACGTTTGCCTAAGTTACTGTTAACGAACAGTGCCTTGTTCTGTTTGACTGTAACTAGAAGTGGTTTACTATGTTTAGTACTTATCACTCAGATGGCTTTCGTCCTTAAGAGGATAAGAAATCTAGTCCCTAAAGTAGGATAAATCTAGTAGAGTTTTGGGTGCCAGCCTTTAGAAAATTGAGCTACGATCTAAACTCCCTTCCTTCTGATCCTCGGTTGCAATCAGATTGCATATTTATAGCATGGAAGGTAAGGTATAACTTGAAGTAAATTTACCCTGCTTAGCGTAGCAGGGATATTTATGAGAGTTATACTTACCTTCCATGCATCCCGTCCCGCCTCCCCTCTCGTTCAGGCCTCGGTGGATTATCAAGTGAGGGTTAGTAGAGGTAATATGGAGGTCAGGGCTGGGCTGGTAACTACGTTTTTAAGGTCAGTTAAAAGTGTGTTAGAGTCAGGTCATATGACCAGATTGCATAATTATAGCATGGAAGGTAAGTATAACTGTTGTAAATATCCCTGCTACACTTGGCGGGTAAACTAAGCGTGTGTAAATGATGCACGCTCGCTTTTTTTGGCGTGTACATGTTTACTAAAATCTCACAATATTAAGAGCTCTAGGAAGGGCGAATATATGCATATAACTTGGGAAGTGCCCCTAAGAGGTCATGACGCTTCGAATTTTTGAAAGCTTCCTACTCCCGCTGCTGCAACTGTGACTGTTATTTGAATCTGCAACCTTTGGGGAGCGAACCGCTATGCTTTCCTCAAAATTTTCAAGCTCACCATTCGTGCCAAGCTTGACTATGGCAATATTGTCTACTGTGTCGCTCATACCTCAACCACATTAACACCATCCAAAATGAAGCCCTCAGGCTTTGTCTAGGAGCCTACAGGACCTTCCCAATCACTAGCCTTCATGTTGAAGCCAACGAACCCCCCTTTCTACTTAGATGTAAAAGCTTAGCCTCTCCTATGCTTTTAGAGTCCTCACCAACACCCAAAACCCTGTTTACAACCTCATTAGGTATCCCAATTTCTCCTCCTCTTTGATAGGACTAAAACCCTATCCCCTCTCTTCAGCTTACGATTAAATCAGACCTCTTCCATCTTGGCATCAACCCCGCCACTCTCGGCACCTACTCCTGGCCCACTTTTCCTCCTTGGGCTACCCCCTTCTGTCCACCTAGACCTCTCCACTTATCACAAAACTCAAACTCACCCTAACCTCTTCATCAATCTCCACAACCAAATCAAAGACCAACTCTCAAATTACACCTCCATCTATACTGATGGCTCCAAGGAAGGCAACAAGACAGCTGCTGCTGCCATCATCCAAGACATCACTCTCAGTAGCAGACTTCCTGACTACTCATCCATCTTTTCAGCCGAGGCTAAGGCCATTCTTCTTGCCCTCAACTTTATTGAGTACTCTCCTCTTAGTCACTTTGCCATTTTGTCTGACTCAAAGGCTGTTCTTACTTCATTACTCAATCTTAAATGGGATAACCTCACCTGCCACCTCCTCCTCTGGAAACTCTTTTCTCCCACCCTCTGCAGGAAAAGTGTTCTTTTCTTTTGGATACCCAGCCATGTTGGCATCCCTGGCAATGACAGGGCTGATACAGCCGCTAAGCTTGCCCTTAACCTCCTCCCTTCCCCTTTTCCCAAAACCCTCTCTGACATCAAACCGCTTATCGCTTCCTTTGTTCGTGACTGCTGGCAAACCTCATGGAACTCCCAAATTGATAACAAACTCCATGTCATCCAGCCCACAATCCCGATCAAATCCACCATCAGCAACCTTTCTCGTATCGACAACGTTCATATTACCCGTCTTAGAATTGGTCACACCCACCTCACTCACTCCCACCTCCTTATTGGTTCCCCCCAGCCCCTCTGTAACAATTGCCACTGCATCCTCACAATCCAACACGTTCTCCTTGCTTGTCCCCTGTACAACCTTCCCAGAGCTTCCCTCGCTCCCCACAACTCAATTGCTGAGTTCTTCCAGAAAAATCCTGCGGATAAAATAATCTCCTTCCTTCAGCATGCATCCCTCTACAATCATATTTAATTCTCCTCTTCCACCCCCTCTCTCCTTTGTTTTTGTTTTACCCATGCACCTCCTCTCTCGATCACAGCTTTCTGGCTTTTGTTCTTGAATTTCTCTCATTCTCCCCCTGATTTCTTTCTTTCCTACCTCTAAAATGATCTGACCTCTCAGGCACAATTTGACCTTCGTTGTCGTGGTGCCGTTAAGACCTCATCAAACAAACAAACAAACTGCAACCCTGAAAATTGACCAAGCAGCCTGAGCTGGGGTATTTCATGGTCAGGTTTAAAAGCAAATCAATAGTGTAATGTTTTTGGAATAGAATAAAATGTGTTCTTTTTCCTTTTTCAATTAAGAAACAAAAAGAAAGAAAAGGCCCAAAGACTCAATTGATGTAACACATACTCATCAATACAACACCACTTCCTCAGAGAGGACACCCTTTTTACTTAACTGCAATCTTGGATAAAATTGTAAAAACACTTCACAAATTTGCTGCTGCATTTTCAGGTATCATTTTTCGATGCTTAGTCCTTGCTCACCCCATGCAATGTCTCCTAGATTGAAAATGAACAAGGAAAACCTCTTGAGAGCATTTCAAAATTTGCTGACATTTTTTTTACAATATTGATGCGAGAAGCTCAAAATGTTTTGTCCAAGATTGCACTTTTCATTTTCAAAAGGGGCACTTTTGTCATTTTTCAGAAACGTGATTCTCCCCCGGTTCCTACACCTATGTGAATCAAACCAGAGTGTTAAGTAAAGATTTCATTGTTAGTACACTCGTAAGCCATGCACTATTTCAATACCTGCAAAAACGATTGTTTGCTTTCTGTTTAAGGAATTGAATTGTTTTATAAGCATTGTTTCGTTTAAAGATTGTTCACATAAGGAAACTAAGAGGAAAGTGGATTAGAAAATTTGATGAAAAAGCAGTATGGTGTGATTAACCCTTAGTCTACCAGCGGCGTTCAAAACACAAGTGGCGTTTTAGGGATCATTTTAAAAGAGGGATTTTTCACAAATTTTACTGTTATTACTTAATATTTAGTGAAAGCTAAGACTGAACTTTACACTAATGTATGGTGTTTCAAGTCAAACCTGCAAATGTTGTGAAATTAAGGTCATTATTTTGCATATCTGGTGTCATAAAACTGTTATTTTTATAATGTTTTGCTCTCTTGTGACTAATAATGATTTATAAAGCAGGGCAATGCATTATGTGGGAGATATTGCAGAACACTGTTCTGATCTTATCCCCTTTCATTTGTTCATTTTTCTTTAGAGGTAAATTGTTTAAAGAATGGAAAGCTTGCTGAGAGCGGTACTCATGAGGAATGTGATCTTAAGGGGAGGAGTATACAATAAGCTTGTGCTGGGTCAACTGAGCACAGCAGATATCCAGTACAAATGGCAGAACACTTTTCTGATCTTACCCCCTTTTATTTGTTCATATTTCATGACAGGTAATTGTTATAAAGAATGGAAAATTGCTGAGAGCGGTACTCATGAAGAATGTGATCTTAAAGGGAGGAGTATACAAGAAGCTTGTATTGCGTCAACTCAGCGCAGCAGATAAACAGCACAAATTGTAGAAAACTTTTCTGCTCTTACCCCCTTTTATTTGTTCATTTTTCATTACAGGTAATTGTTATAAAGAATGGAAAGATTGCTGAGAGCGGTACTCATGAGGAACTGATCTTAAAGGGAGGAGTATACAAGAAGCTTGTATTGCGTCAACTCAGTGCAGCAGATAACCAGCACAAAATGCAGGTGGATGGATTAGCAATCAATGCAGATAATGATGATGTTGAGGATATAAATGAGATAGATGAAGAAGAAGAAGATGATGATGATGAAGAAAAAGCACTTCTGGTTGATTTTAAGAATTAAAACTTTTTTCCTGTGGAGATATGAGAGTGTGTGAGTGAGTAGGTGGTCGAATTGGAAGAGTAGGGAATATGGAGATAGAGGACGTATAAGCAGAGACTTTATTTTTGTATGTTTACTATGTTTTTAGCATAGCAATCTACATTTTAAAGAAGCTTACAAGAAGGGATTCGGATAAGCGGTTGAAAATGAACTACAAATTTGACACAATGTCTGTAAGTAAGGTTTTGTTTCTATCATTATATTAAAGGAATATTCCCATGGATTTTCATTTGTTCATATGATAGAGAAATTTTGTAGAAACAAAAGTGGTGAAAAAACTATGTTAATATCTTATTCCGTTTAGAAGTTATAACAATTTAAAGAGTAGAAAAAAGCTCTTAAAAACACCTTGTACAGTATATGTCCTTCAGCTTGGTGATGTCATCAAGGCAATTCCAGCACAGTTCTTATGCATTTGTTATAAATTTGATCACACTTTTTTTACATTATCGAACAGCATTTTTGGTTCATCATAGAGATAGGGTGGAATATATAATTTACAAGAAAACTTACTTTTTTTTTGGTGTACATGACATTTACAGTGAGAAGAAAAATCCAAATCATATTTCAAAAAATAGAAAAGATGTTTTGATGAAATTTTCTCATATGATATCACAAATGTTGCCAATCAGTCACTTTTGTTCAAATTCAAAAATGATTTAAAATTTCATAACTTCTAAATGGAATAAGATATTAACATAGTTTTTTTCACCACTTTTATTCGAAAAAAGTTTTTTTTATCATAAATGAAAAAATAATTTTTTTTAGAAATATTGCATTAAATTAATGCAGAATCTCGTACTTTAAAAGCCCTTGATTATAGATTGTTTATAGATATACTACCAGTAAATACTCAAAAGTATCCCACAAAGTGATGCAAAGTATTAATGGAAGCTGACCACAGCACCAAGGTTCCCAGAAATTGTTTTAAGTCTCCAGAGAAAAAAAAAGGTCAACATTTCAAATCACACATAAAAAAAAAAAAAAACATAAAAAATAGTGGTGGAGCTTTGAGCGATCTTTATTTAAAAACTTGTTTTTCAGAATGTTTGTTTTGTTAATTTTTACCCTCAATTAGAATTGCAAAGTTAGAATTGTGGGAAATTTGTTTATAGTAATAGGTCTTTCACAGATTAAAAATGATTTGCGCAACAAGGTTTACAGTTTTTACAAGGCAGGTGTTTTCATGCTGTCGTACTAAATGTAAGACTTGAAAACTAGCTGATGTCTGTTTTATCTCTGTAATTAATTAGGTATATAAGGGTGTGTCAGCTGACGTCATGAGATTTACATCGCCATTTTGCCGTAAAACCACTGTCGTCTGCTGGACACTTAATTAGACTTACATACGTTTGCATGTTGTTATATAAGATTAGTTTTGGAAGATTATTATTCCAGAATCTTGATGTGTCATTGGTTGCACTAATAGATGTGTTCAGGAGAATAAAAAGACATTTTCTGATCCTAATTGACGTTTAAAGTAGGTTTCTGCTGTACGACGCGACGGCTAATTAAGTGTACAGCAGATGACAGTGGTATTGCCCGTCAAAATGCTGATTTAAACAAAGTCATGTGACCTCATGACGTCAGCATTCTCAAGGTCCGAATGATGTCAGCAAAAGGAAAAACAATTAAAGAAATGTGACGAATAAGTGATAAGATTTTATTTGTTTCTGTTTGTAAATCTCGGTTAGAATAAAATGAAATTATGGATTGGGAACTTGAGCTTTTTAGTTGTTCAACTCTTCAGCAGTCTTTCTTGGGAAAGTTGAGCTGAAATTGGCAAACAAGTTTTTCTTTTTTTTTTGCCATGAAAACTATCCATAGGCAAATGCAAATAAAGCTAGGTTTGGTTTTGCCTTTGTGGCTGGTTGTTGCTCGTGGAATTCATTCTTTGTATTGATTTGACATGAAGTACCCAGATTCCAGGCTTTGAGAATTGCCTTATCTGTAGCGATCGCAAAGGAAACACATTTTGAACTATACGTTTTTAGCTTTTTTTCTGACAAGAAATCTACATGACTTCATGCCCATAATCTGGTAGTCCTAGATTTGTTTGTGAATAACCTTTACAATTGTTTAATGTTCTTAGTCAGAATTTTTTGAAATGCTAAAACAAAAATTCTTAAAGAAAAAAATCTACATACTCTGTATATTTTACCTCTGATATGTTTTGTTCATTCGTTTTGTCACTGATGATGCACCAGGCGTGCAACACATTGGGCAGAAATACCTGTCTCTTTGACTTTTAAGGAATTGAAATACTTTCCTATTTTTTTCATTAGATTTTGCCACCATGTGTTTTTGTAAGTCATGAAACAGTAAATCCATTTTGCATATGATTTTAGCAGCTTTTGCACATTTGTTATTTGGAGTAAAGTACTTAAATACTTGTCATCTCAAAGAAAAAATTTAGAAATAAAAGTTTCAGGGAATGCAGTCTATTTTTTTATAAAGGCTTTTTTTTTTTTTTTTTTTTTTTGAGGGGGAGGGTTATTGAAAATACCCAAATGGAAACTCTTTTAGTCATCTGAATATGGGGAATACAATTCAAAGCTAAATACAATTTTTGGTTACAATCCACTTGGTCATCCTAATTTTGTGGATGCTGTAAGCCTTCAAATTTTGATAAGCCAGAACTTAAATAAAAAGCATGCTATTCAATTAGGGTGTTTCAACTGACATCACGAGGTCACGTGACTTTGTTTACATAGCCATTTTGAAACGCAATGACGCCGCTACCCTGCAAAATGGAGTCAGTTGAGTTAGAGTCACATGATGAAATCCCTCTATAGATATTCTCCTTTTAGTCATCTGAATATGAACAATAAAATTTAAAACCTACATAAAAAATTTGTTGGGTTACAATCAACTTATTTTTTGTAGATGTTTATGTCAAACCTCAATAAGCATTTTCAAAATGTAAAAAAGGGTTCTAATCAGAATGTTCTATTCATTTAAAAATATTAGCAAAGTTTTGAAGGTATTTATATTGTTAAACAATTAATAAAGATGTAAATGTGATAATGTTATAATTCTTTTAATATATAATAGTGCCAATCTTTTATAATGCAATTTGATTTATTGAAAGTAAGGTAATGAATCTATTTATATTTTGATTTGGGAACAAATATACATTTACTTTGTAAGTAATGAAAAGAATGACAATAAGTAATGGCAAAAAAGGTAAAGCCTAAAGGTATTTGGGATAAATTGAGTTAATTTTTGAAATATTATATATAATAAAGTATGTACAGTAGGAAATAAAGCAACTTTGAAGTATTTTGGTAGGTGTTAGTGTGATTCCTATATACAATAATTGTTAAATGTCTGTGAATGTGTAGATGCGAACTAATTTGCCTAAAATTTCATTTAAAATTTCAGTTTAATGTTGATCACTTTACAGGAAATTATAGTTATCTGAAGACCTTTAATTGGTAACTACAGTATGTTGTGGAAAGCATGGTAGCTGCAGTGTGGAGCATCTAAGTCATACTCCAATTCTGTGTTCCACATTGTGTTCTTGAACAAGACACTTCATTTCCGATTGCTGCAGTTGACTCAGCTGTGAAATGAGTGTCAGGTTGTTGGCGCGTTAGGGGATTTAAAGTCTGTCCATTTGCGTACACCAAGGGAAACTAGGGATAAGCACCAGCCTATATGTGAGCCTTCCTTGGGTTGGGAGGCTTTAACTACAGTACTGTATGTGGTACTGAGATACCATTGTGATATGGAAACGATGATATGGGAACAGTGTAGCAAGTGATAAGGGAACAGTGTAAGGGCGTTGCATGGTAATCATTTAATATTTCTCCCTGGTACATAACCTTTCAGTGTTTTTCTTAATTGAGCATCATTTATTATCAAAGAAAAATGCTTCAGATTTTTTTCTGACCTCGTTTTAAAGTTGATAAGGGCACAGGTATCTAGTTGTGTACAAATATGAAATCTTGTGTAGTAGTGTCCTGCCTTCTATGAATGTGGGGTACATGACTAAAAGAAATGTGTACAAGATTTTCAATCTTGAAGATGCATTGTGGGATACTTTCATAAAGTATTTCCTTATGAAGAGGCCTTTCTTATCTAACAAAAGCTTACTGTATCTGCTTATTGAAATATGCAATTATTAATTTATTTGAGTGACTCTTTCGAAACTGCCTCATAAAATACCATTATTGATACAGCTGAAGTCACTTGTTGGTATGGTAATAGGTAGAATAGAGTATGGTAATACTCTAATAGGAGAATAGATAGCTCAGTTGGCAGAGCACACGGCTGCGATGCTGGAGGTCCCGATTTCAAGCTTGGGACTAACTTGATTTTTCCACATACATCAAAGAGCACCTCATTCAGGAGTAGTTGTTGAGAAAAGTGACAATGGTTGAATTGTGCATACCGTCCTTCGGAGGGGACATTAAGCTGTCTGTCAAACCTGCCTGGTTCTCTGAACAGTCTTCGAGAAGATACCTCATTCAGGAGTAGCTGTTGAGAAAAGTGACAATGGTTGAATTGTGCATACCGTCCTTCGGAGGGGACATTAAGCTGTCTGTCAAACCTGCCTGGTTCTCTGAACAGTCTTCGAGAAGATACGACGTTTATTCACTTCCTGTTTCCCAGTCAAATTTGAGTTCATGTGCACCCATAACTAGCTGGAGAACTAGTCTGTTAGTGATATAGCGCACTTTAATAGTTCTTTGAACTAGAAAATGCGGCATATAAATTCCATATATTATATATTAAAACACACACATATATCATGGTATTGTAAAAATTAATTTAAAATATACAATGAAATACAAAAGTCAGTCATTAGTACTTGCCGTTGTTTATCTGTATTTTCTTTTATACATCGCAACTTTTGCATACATTAAAAATTCTTCAACTATGATCAGCCATAATTTGGAATTTGTATATGCTAATTTTGTCTTCATGTAAAGACTTGTTGCGCACTTGATGGCATTTTGGTATAAAAGTCCTTTTTTAGAACTACATTGAAGAGAATATAGTATAAGCCAGAAGGAAGTAAGTTCCATGAATTGTGATTTGAGTTTATTATGAGTGGGTGTGCTTAAGAAATAAACTGCAATTGCCAGCCCATTGTTGGGTGATAACTGGCAAGCCTAAGTAATCGGAAGAATAATAGGCGAGGCAAAGCTGAGCCTATTATTGTTCAAATTATTTGGACGAGCCGGTTAGCACCAACAATGGGCAAGCAAGAGTAGTTTATTTCTATTCTATCATAAAATGAAAATATTTTGCAATTATTTGGCAAAAAATGACAAACCTAAATAAAAGTGAAATATTTTTTTGGATGAAATTAGACATTCACATACAGCATATGAGCAAGCTATCTAATTTGTTTATTTATAAGCAATCGTATGAACCAAACACAAATTACTTATGTTTTTTGTCTGTATGACATTTCTGACCGATGACCAAGAATGACAAAAAAAAATTGACAATACAAGAACAGCGCCAACTGTTTTTTAAAGTTTTTTAAATAGAAGTGCGGATGCTAGGGTTATCAGAACTAAGAGATAAGCTTCGAACTTTGCGGTGTCTCAGGATCCATGTTATTTAAACCCGATATACCCAACAAAATACTGTAAGTTATAGGCAGTCACAGATAAGAAGAGGTTTATAGTAAAATAAAAACTTAGTAAGAACCTTTTCACCTATGCGACACATGGTACAGCGATGTTTATCTTTAGTGTAGATTACAGTTACAGACTAATCTTAACGTTTAATATGCTTAGTTGTTACATACACAGTGTTAGTGTATACAAATGTGCCGTACAAACTACAATTTTGCTAATAGCTGACTAGAGACTATCTTAGTGTAAATTGGGGCGTGAAAGAATATTTGTCGAATACTTATTTTTCTCGTTTTCCTAAATCAGTTATATTGACTTGACTCGGACTTGTTAAAGACGCATTCAGTGTATTAGCTTACACTTTGATAGAAGATTGAGAACAAGAAGCAAATTTATGTAAATTAAATGTTTGAATATTCAGCAGTCTTGGAAAATTTAATTTGCATATGCAAAATGAGCCTTGTCGTGTAATTAGAAACCTATGAAAAAATAACCTGGCAGTAGAGGTGACAGCATTGCAAATTTATCGTGCTCTCGAGTATATATGATAGGAGAAGGACAGCAACAAAATATTGTGTGTATAAGTACTGAAATGTGTGTTGTTTTTTTTAAATGAGTAAAATAAATTGTCTTCTAATTAAATTCCCATTAGATGTACAAATGCTAAGCCCAATATAATAGCAACCCCAGCTTGTACCCAAGGTCACTAAACCTTTGTGCGAAATATAATTTCCAACAGGGCCTCTCGCTCCTGCACAACAGGTAGCTTTGTTACCATACTCTGACCTCTGTGTGGTAAACTTAAGTTTACAAGAAGTTTCGTATCTCAAAATAAATTTATGTGCTTTTAGAGATCAAGTATGAAAGATTAAGTTAGTTGTGACTCTCACTACATGGGCGTAGGAGGCAGGGGTCATGTGGTGGTAAGTCCCCCTCCCAATCAAAAAAAAAATAATACTATTTTCAGGCAAAGGTTTTAAAGAAATTCGGGAAAAATATCAAACAAGACACTTTTGTAATGCAAAGAGGGTATTTTGTCGGTGCTTCGTTTGCCAATTTTGCGCCTGGAAATTCGATATTTTCGGGCAATTTTCCTTTGCCCAAAAATAAATTTGAGCTCTACGCCCATGGTTGTTTGGGGGATTTTTATTTTCCAAAAATAGCAGCTTTTCTCCTCGCAGTGTATAGGGAATGGTCCATGTTATGCAATGTAATTTCTGGAACTAAAAGAGAGTTAATTGCTTATGTATTGTCCAGGAGGTAGTGTGGAGGGTATGGCATAACAATTTTTCTGTTGCATTCATTATTAAACAATATAAGCAACACCTCTTCCATCTTACAAATGTAAGTTATATCACTCATTCGTGTAAGTCACATCACTCATTCATGTAAGTCACATCACTCATTCATGTAAGTCACATCAACCATTCATGTAAGTCACATCACTCATTCGTGTAAGTCACATCACTCATTCATGTAAGTCACATCACTCATTCATGTAAGTCACATCACTCATTCATGTAAGTCATATCACTCATTCATGTAAGTCACATCACTCATTCATGTAAGTCACATCACTCATTCATGTAAGTCACACCAACCATTCATGTAAATCACACCAACCATTCATGTAAGTCACATCACTCATTCGTGTAAGTCACATCAACCATTCATGTAAGTCACATCAACCATTCATGTAAGTCACATCACTCATTCATGTAAGTCACATCACTCATTCATGTAAGTCACATCACTCATTCATGTAAGTCATATCACTCATTCATGTAAGTCACATCACTCATTCATATAAGTCACATCACTCATTCATGTAAGTCACATCACTCATTCATGTAAGTCACATCACTCATTTCTGTAAGTCACATCACTCATTCATGTAAGTCACATCACTCATTCATGTAAGTCACATCACTCATTCCTGTAAGTCACATCACTCATTCATGTAAGTCACATCACTCATTCATGTAAGTCACATCACTCATTCATGTAAGTCACATCACTCATTCATGTAAGTCACATTACTCATTCATGTAAGTCACATCACTCATTCATGTAAGTCACACCAACCATTCATGTAAGTCACATCACTCATTCATGTAAGTCACATCACTCATTCATGTAAGTCACATCACTCATTTATGTAAGTTACACCAACCATTCATGTAAGTCACATCACTCATTCATGTAAGTCACATCACTCATTCATGTAAGTCACATTACTCATTCATGTAAGTCACATCACTCATTCATGTAAGTCACACCAACCATTCATGTAAGTCACATCACTCATTCATGTAAGTCACATCACTCATTCATGTAAGTCACATCACTCATTTATGTAAGTTACACCAACCATTCATGTAAGTCACATCACTCATTCATGTAAGTCACATCACTCATTCATGTAAGTCATATTACTCATTAATGTAAGTCACATCACTCATTCATGTAAGTCACATCACTCATTCATGTAAGTCACATCACTCATTCATGTAAGTCACATCACTCATTCATGTAAGTCACATCACTCATTCATGTAAGTCACATCACTCATTCCTGTAAGTTACACCAACCATTCCTGTAAGTCACATCACTCATTCATGTAAGTCACATCACTCATTCATGTAAGTCATATTACTCATTAATGTAAGTCACATCACTCATTCATGTAAGTCACATCACTCATTCATGTAAGTCACATCACTCATTCATGTAAGTCACATCACTCATTCATGTAAGTCACATCACTCATTCATGTAAGTCACATCACTCATTCCTGTAAGTTACATCACTCATTCCTGTAAGTCACATCACTCATTCATGTAAGTCACATCACTCATTCATGTAAGTCACATCACTCATTCCTGTAAGTCACATCACTCATTCCTGTAAGTCACATCACTCATTCATGTAGGTCACATCACTCATTCATGAAGGTCACATCACTCATTCATGTAGGTCACATCATTCATTTATGTAGGTCTCATATTCATGTAGGTCACATCACTCATTCATGTAAATCTGTTTCAGTTGACGAAAAATAATTCAAAGTCATGTATGTTTTGTTTTAACTAGTATTGTAATTTTCATTTCATTTGTGGTATTTTTCTTGTAATGAAGGTTGGTGAGGGGTCGGTGTGGTGGTTCTGACCCCATTTGACGGTTCTGACCTCACCCAAATAGAACTTTTTTGATGGAAGCTTAATTAAAGGTCAGTATCAGGCAGACGCACCAATCTAGATGGGAAAGGGAAATATGTTCTCATCATTTTCAAAGACAAATGAAAGAAAGTAATTTTTTACAAGAAAATCAACAACCGTGGTCCTTAGCAAAAACAAGTTTTTTTTTTTTTTTTTTTTTTTTGGGGGCATGGGGAGGGCTGGGTGGTTTCTGGTCAGGCCCATACTTTTTGCACTAAAGGTAACTTGTCATCCGTAACCCTAATGGTCGGGCTAATGACCCATTTATTAACAATTTGCAACAAGTTTTTAAGTTTTCTTCCTGCGCATAAGTCACAAAGTTTCCATTCATCCCAAAAGTTTGATAAGCCATAACTCAAAAGTAAAGTTGCTATTTCCATTATTTAAAAACTGCCTTCCAATAATAATTCGTTGTAGAAAGGAGATAAAGCTAGTGCAGTTCATCGACCTTACAACAGCTGTCATTTAGCTCGTTACCGCAGTATTGCCATGACTGCACTTATGAGCTGCTCAATTGGCTTCCTCTATTACAAAGGGAAATGAGAATTAGTCGGGGTTAAGTGAACTGTTTTCTTTTCCACTGTGATGATGTGTGTAAAGGTTTGGTTGTTGGTGATTTGTGGATTTGCAAATGACTTCAACATTTGGAATTTTGCTTGCCAGAACAAGTTACTGAACTGCTCCAATTCTATTTCTCAACCTTATGAACTGCGTCCTATGTCTATATAGGGTTGTTTTTTTAACCGTTGTTGTAATTTGATAGATTGGTAAGAGTGAAAAAGCTCGTTACCGTTCCGTATCCAGGGACCAGTGGCGTAGCAAAACAGGGGGCAATTTCCCTCTGGGGAATTCGCACAACAAAAAATTTAGAATGCTAGATAGTTTTGGTAATCCTGATGAAACAAATTTTCCCTAAAACATATCTCAATTTTTCCTTAAAATACCCAAATTTTCCCTCAAAATATCCGATTTTTTTTTTAAATGTGTTTCTTTCGGCCGGGGGGTTGAAGGGGGTAGGGGGGGGGGTAGGAGGGGGGTTGCTTGGATCGGATGTTTGATAGTTTTGCCCCATGGAGTTTACCTCTTGGGGACAGTGACTCATGAGAACCCCAGCAAATTAGATGGGAAAAGTGCACTGATACATTATATTTCCATCAGAGATGCTCATCGGGAAATGTCCTGCTGACTCAGCCATCCCTGTGAAATTAACCGTTTTCTAAGTCATTTTCAAGTTTGCCAATTTTCATTTCCATCTTTCAAATGAGAAGAAAGCATGTACCTGGCTGCCTGGCGGGGAGGTAGAACCCGCTCATAAGGCAGGTCTCCCACCTTCCTCTGTGCTATCTACGTCTCAGCCCCAGGGGCATATAGGAAGGGTCACTTCTCAGAAGAGAAAAGCGCTCCAAAATTTCCCGATTGCAAAACAAAAGTTGGCAACGGTAAATGGAGTTTCTATCAAACGTTCCTGCTCATTGGGAAATCATACAATTTTTGGGAAATTTCAACCAATTTTTGGGAAATTTCAACCAATTTTCGGGAAGTTTTTTTTTATATACGGAAAATTTCTTCCATTTTGGGGAATTTCTTCCTTCAATTGTATATCATTTTATTTGAATAATATCCCATTTGTACCTCCCAAGCGGGATGAAGACATGTAATCGGGAAAGTTAGATCCTCTCAATTGCCCCCTCCCCCTCCCTTCCCTTCTCCCCCGCTACTGCCTCCCGTTTCCTCCGCCTGTGCTCTGTCCATATTATTCACTTCTATCACTCATGGAATATATCATATTTCAAGAAAACCTGGAGAGATTGGCCTCGTCAGTCTTAGTAGACAACCTTTCTAAGATAAATTCTGATGTAAAACCCGGGCAGACGGAACTCGTTAAAAAACCCTAAAGGCCCCTCACTCTAAACTGGGTTCTACAGAGGGCTGAAAACCCAATCGGATCAACAACAAAAAAAGCATCTTGTCACTGAAACTTCTAGAGCAAATACTATATTACGATATCAGCAGATGAAGCTACTTTGTGATCTCTAGTGATCCATCACTGAGTACCTGAAGATCAGCAGATAACGCGTAGGGGTGAAAGCCGGCAAGATTTGCTGGAAGCCTCTGGGTTGAAGAGCAAGAGGCAGAAGTGCTACTTTACGAATGTGACAACGCCAAATCAAAGACGACAATTGGATGCTGGAATGTAAGGACATTATATGAAACGGGAAAAACAGCAGTAATGGTAAAGGAGATGCTAAAGAAATAGGAATATTCGGAATTAGTGAAATAAGATGGCTGGATTTTGGTAAAGTTTCAACAAAATCTGGTGAGCTAGGGGAAAATTAAAACTTGTGACAATACCATCGTTACTGTCATGGCTACAACTTTCCCACTCCCATTTGATATGTTCACCACGCCGTTTTCGAAATATTAGATAAAATAGACAATAGAGCTAGGCTTTTCGGCGCGAAACGGCCATTTTAAAAATTCATAAATGTTTTTCAACACAATGATTTTTAGTATTTCAAGTACATACATCTGAAACTATGACATTTTATTGCAACATTTGAACAATATGGCTGCATGACTTCAATATTCTCGTGTGTTATAAATGTTCCTATTAATAAGCATGCTGCCAGACTGTTAATATGTCATATCTTTCATTAATATATACTGTATGATACAAATCCGCGTCAGGGCTAAAAAACTAAAGTTTGGGCTTAAAATTGGGCAGAAACGCTGACTTTTATTGTATATATGTTAAAATATGCAGAAATTACAATCTATGTCTTGAAGAACCAATTTCAAAACTGAACAATATCTGCGCAGGAATGACAAATCAATTAATTCACTTTTTGAAAATTTCTTCTGTGTCTATTGAGACTGATTTGTAGCCAAATATCCTTTCAAGACTGAGATGTTTATACAAATTTCACTTACCTAAAATAATCAAGAATGTTTAAAAACCTTAAAATATGCCCAATTTTCACGTGAAGACGGTCGATCTGCCGAAAACATTTTCTTATTTTTATGTTTTACAGAGTTCAAAAATATTAAAAGATGCACAATTGTCACGTGACGGCGACACATAAAGACCTGCAACAAAAGTTTAAAAATATTATTTAATCTATTATTTCTTCATATTTTCATCATTTAATTTGAGGTGCCTGCCGCTTTGAGCTGGCAAGGACCTATCGCGGGATAAATAGGCCTATGAATATTGTGGGAACAACATGTTTCTTCACGTGCCACTTTCAGGCTCCAACCAATTCATACTAGTGGAATGCGTGGCTACATTTCGCCGTTGTCTCTCATTCGCTATGCCCACCTAACTTTTTTTCGACAAAAATTCAACTAATCATTCCCGCATCCTGTGATTCTTGGACATGACGTGATCTTTATAGTTTTTAAACCTCTTTCTGCCCATACATTGCATTTCCCGCCCAACCATTTAGTATTAGAAAAAAAGATCCCCCGTCACCCCCTTTATCTCCCATATTCTCCGCCCCTACAACTTCCAGCAACACACCAATTGCCTGCAATCATGCTTCACGCAGGTAGGCGTGGTCCTCATCCCATTATGTCGCCCCGCCCCTCCAATGGACGGGCAATAACAGTTCCAATCGCATATCCCCCGTAATGAGGCGCATGCACAACATTTGGTCTGACGTGAACAAACCCTTATTTCTGACACTTTGCTCTGTGCATTAATATTCACGCAAACAGCACTGTAGTACTATTAGGCCTACACAGACTTACTACAAACAAGCCAACATGCCCGCCCAACGAGCGAAGCTCGGAATGACGTAATGCTAACTAGTTTTTATTTATTATTATTATTATTTTTTACTCACTTTTTACGTTTGGTTGGCGTTCATATCTTCTTGAAGGATTTTTGCCGACTTAACCGATTCAGATTCAGATTCAGACACTGGAATACCCACTTTAAAGCCACGAAAAGGGGCCACAACTATCTAATCGAAGTTATGTGATCTTTATCAAACTTTCCATCATCTTAGCAACTCTCTGATCAGCCCTTTTACCCCCTTCCCCCCCACTCTTACCCTCCCTCTCTTACTCCCTCTGAAACTTTGTGTTCATTTTACGCCAGTTTGGGGTATCAAAAACAAGAAATCTTCAGACCAGAGCTTCACCCATGAACTCTACAATTTTGCCCGAATTGTGTCTTTTTAGAAAAAATTCCCAGGCTCATGCCTGTTTATAAACGGCAGTAGCGTATCTATATAAGGGGCTAAGGAAGGAGAAGGGGGGATATTGGGACATAGTAAATTCCGTAGGCCCCTTCTCCATGATTTTTTTATATATTTTTGTTATCAAAACCATAAATATATTTCAGTTAAATATTAAATGAAACCAATTTGCCGTAAACAATCGTTCAATTTTGCATTTCAAGATCTGCCCTTCAAGATTCTGCCACAACTCCATTCCTGTTTTTATCCATACCATAGTATGAAGGAGAAAGTGACACACTAGCCAGCTGACCGGCCTTTGTACATGTCGTAAACATGGTCCCACATATCAATGACTGAGATCCTAATGAAAGTTATGATTACATAACGTTACACATGTCGCCATTTTGGAAAGGAATGACCTTGGGTAGTCTCTAAGTGGCAAGTCCCGTTGACTAAGAACAGATCTTGGAATGTGATCAAAAATCTCAAATTTTAAGTAAAAATCATAACTTTTAGACTACAAATATTTATTTCTTAGACCAAAAGTTACAATTGAGGGTCAACTATATTAAAGTTTGGACTAAAACCTACAACTTGGGATCCGCAAAAATCTTTAATTTTGTACCAAGTGTCGTTCAAAATCTTCCTGTAGGCGGTGTGTTTTAAGACATGTTATGTTTTTTAATTAAAAATTAAAATTTGAATTATGTCAGAAATTGTGTGCGTGTGTGTAGGGGGGTGGGGGGGGGGGGGAAGTCACCTGCCCACATGAATTAAGGTCTTGGTTTTGATAATCCACATCGTGTTTCTCAGATGAATATTTCGTTACAGTCGAAGTGTCATCGCTCTTCAGTTTTCCCCAGCGGATTGACCTGTTGAATGCCTGACAGCCTGATCCATTTACACCTGCATATGCCAATGTGTATAGCCGGATAGCCAATATGTATAGCCAACATGCCAATGCGTATAGCCAATGCGTATATAACCAATGCGTATAGCCAATATAGCCAATGTGCATAGTATTTTAATTTTATTTTATCTCAACTTGCTATAGTGCAGCAGTGCAGATGACTCACAGGGCGTAATAAAAATACCCCCTCTCGAGTTTCGTCCGTAGCACTATTGGATGGCGTCCATGGCCCTACCAAATGTATTTGCCCCATTCCAGGGTCATAAATCCTGGGGGTATTAACCATAATAGGTTTTGAAGTAAAAACAGTGTTTATGAACACTGTCTGACTGTTGGGAAAAATATATGCATAATTAATTAAAGTAAGGCCTTTGAATTTTAAATGGTGGGTCTGCAACCAGTGAGTTCACAACTGGTTATCAAAGGCCGTGAGACATTAAACCTTGTTATGCTATGCTAAATGCTGTAAAATGGTCAATTGTTTATCCATCTTGATGGAACGTTCCACTGCATATTTTCTTTCAATTAAAGCTCAAGGTATTGCTAAATGTCAGGGTTGTAGGAAGCTTTTGAAAAGTGTGTGTGTGTGTGTGTGTGTGTGAAGGAAGGGGGTTGCTTACCCAAGTCATATGCAAAAGTCTGCCTCTGTTTGTAGACAATAAAGTGGCCTGAAAGGGCACTTTATTTCTAGAAAAAGGCACTTTTCCAATGGGACCACATTCCCCCGTACATGGGATGGCAAAAATCACCATTTTACTATTATTGGGTCAGTAATTAAGGGGAATTTCTGAGATTTTATGCTATTAACAAATTAATTTAGCATTAATCACGGAAGGTTGTAAGGCTGTAAGGTGCATACACGGCAACTAATTCTTGAAAGTGTGTGTGCATTTACACTAAAGTATATGGGGTTATATTGCTGCTACCAACTTTCCAGGCTACCGTATAATATATGGCAAAACTGATGTGGGCAGCGGACCGATTGGTTTAATCCTTAAAATGGGCTGTCAGACAAAAGATTTGAAAAAATGGGAAAGAAAGACGGTTAAAGGTGAACTAGACCCATATTTCAGGGCGTCTTTTTGGTGGATTTTCAAATCTCCATTTACCTGTTTTACCTCCCTAAGTAAAAAAAGTGGAGCGCGTAGTGTCCAGTGGAGCGCGCGTAGGGTTCAGGAAAACGCGCGTAGTGTCCAGAGGAGCGCGCGTATGATCCATGTGCACGCGTAGATCCATGGGCGTTTAAGATCCATGGGCGCGCGTAATGTACAGGGGAGCGTCCGTCAGGTCCAGGGGAGCGCGGGTAGGGTCCGTCCTTAGAAACGCGCGTAAAGTGTAGGGGAGCGCGCGTAGGGGCCAAGGAAGAGCGTATGGTCCTTGGAGGACACGTAGGCTCCTTGGAGGGCGCGCATGGTCCAGGACAGCCACACGACTTAAAACCACACGACTTAAAGCCACACGATTTAAAGCCAGCCACACGACTTAAAGCCAGCCACACGACTTAAATAAAGCCAGCCACACGACTTCAAGCCAGCCACACGACTTCAAGCCAGCCACACAACTTAAAGCCAGCTACACGACTTAAAGCCAGCCACACAACTTAAAGCCAGCCACACGACTCAAAGCCAGCCACACTACTTCAAGCCAGCCACACGACTTAAATACACGACTTCAAGCCAGCCACACGACTTCAAGCCAGCCACACGACTTCAAGCCAGCCACACGACTTCAAGCCAGCCACACGACTTCAAGCCACACGACTTGAAGCCACACTATTTTAAAGCCACACGACTTAAAGCCACACGACTTGAAGCACACGATTTAAAGCCACACGACTTATGCCACACGACTTAAAGCCACAAGACTCTCAAATATATGCAAGTCATGTGACTTAGAGCCACACGACTTAAAGCCACACGATTTTAAAGTCACACGACTTTAGTCACACAACTTTAAAGTTGTAACTTTTTCTTTAACCAACCAAGCAATTCTTTATCTATTTGCTTTTTAATCCGTTGCATACTAGATAAGCATTTGATTGGGGGTCGGGGTGGGGCGAGGGGAGGGGGTCTAAATACGTCCACACTTTTTGGTCTAGTGCCCCTTTAAATATGTCGCGAAAATGATGGGAAAGACTAATCTTGCTCAAACTTGATTGTGGGTATTGTGAATGTATATTGTAATACGCCCATTAAAAAAACATATACAAAAGAAAATTCCACAAATACATCACAAATTTGTATTTTGATAAAAGTGACAAAATCTTTATCAAAATTGGTTAAACTAAGACAATTTGACAGCGTTTTTCAAACTCCTTAAAAGGCAACAATATGAAATTATACTTCCTTAGAGTTGTGCAGCAAATTCTGTTTGAGTCCTTTCTCCCAAATGTTCAAAACACTATGCCACCCCTACGTCTCACATTCCATCGCACCCAGTCATAACATATGACTCATATGTCATTCTCTTCCAGCTCTTCCAACTCTTTATCTCATATTATGCCCATATACTATCCAATGTTATGCTCCCACGCAACCCATCCTTTATTTTTATGTCATCGTACCCTCTATACACATGCCACCCTATCCCACATTCAAACCCACCCAATGTCCCACATGGTATCTTACAATTTTCTCATACGCATTCCCACCTTTATCCAGTATGTTCCATTACACCCTTTGTCTCGCATGCCATCCAACCATATGCCCCTAATGAAAAACCACCCTATGTCCCGTATGGCAACACACCCTATGTCCCATATGCCATTTCACCATATGTCCCATCCCAAACCAGTCCCACATGACAACTCACGCTATGTCGCATACGTGTACGCCAAACCCAGTATCATGTACATGTCACCCTGCTCCATGTGACATTCCACCCTGTGTCCAATGTGACATTTCACCCTTTGTCCCATATGGCATTCCACCCTATATGTCCCATATGGCATTCCACCCTATATGTCCCAAATGATATCCCACCCTATGTTGTATTTTCAATTCCATCTTCTTTATCCAATATTTTCCATTGCAGCATACAACCCACATGCTCCGTGTAACATTTTAACTTATGTACCATATGCCATCCATGTCGTACGCGCACTATCTTGTTTATACCACACTACGTCTCTTATGCCAACCCACCTCATCACGTTCCACATGATATCCCACCTTTTCTCTTTTAACCAATCCCATCCTCTATCCAATATTTTCTATATTCCCAACATACCATGATCGTACCAGTATGCTTCACATGACATTTTAACCTATGTACCATGTGTCATCCATCTCACCTTATGCCTCATATGCTATTCCATACTATGCGCCATAAGCATGTAAGCCATACCACCTTTGTCTCACACGCCATCCCAAAACTATTTCCCATACGACAGCCAACACGTTCGCCATTACACCCACTATTCCACTATTCCGTTATACTCCATCATATTTCGTATGCGCATTCCAACCCTCTATCCATTATCATGCCACCCCACCTATAATCCACATGCCACCCAACATTATGATCCACCTGTCATCCCACCTGTGACTCACATGCCACCCAACATTATGATCCATGTCATCCCACCTCCCACATGCCACCCAACATTATGTCCATGTCATCCACCTGTGACCCACATGCACATTTTGAATAATAGCATGTCGGGATCTACATCTTAACATGATGTATTATAGAACAAATTCCTTATTTAACTGTATGTGGACAGATAGAGATGTTATATTTACCACAAAGCTCCTTAAATATTGAACAGAACAGTGGCGTTAAACCGGGACCAGGGGATAAATCCCCCTCCCCCTCCCCCTTCCTTATCTCTCCCACCTTTAAATGATAAAGGTCTAACAAAATGATTTTGAAAAATCAGATTCAGACTCCATGGCATTTTCTTCCGGAATTCTTTAATTTTCGATGAACCTCCTTCATTTTCGAAAATTTTCCTTCATGTTCGAGAATTCTGCATCAATTTTGGTACTTTAATTTTCGTGAAATTTCCTTCATTTTGGGGAAATTTGTCTTCCTATTTGGAAAATTGTCATCAATTTTCGTAAAATTTCCTTCATTTTCGTGAAATTTTCTTAATTTTCGTTAAATTTTTTTCAATTTTCGTGAAATTTCCTACATTTTCTGGACATTTTATGAAAATTTCCAATCCACCCACCTCCCCCCTAGCCCCCTTTAGAAATAGTGATAAGAAACTGGTACATTTTTTAGGTCTGTTGGGACAAAAATCAAATTCTCCCCCCCTGTTAATTTCAAATATCTGCCTACGCCACGGCAGAATTGTCTTTAGATTTATGTCAAAAGCAACCATAGTTTCCGAAATGTGGCTAATTAAAATATATGCAAAAATGTTGATATATATATACATATATATATATATATATATATATATATATATATATATATATATATATATATATATATATATATATATATATATATATATATATATATATATATATATATATATATATATATATATATATATATATATATATATATATATATATATATATATATATATATATATATATATAAACACTTTATATACACTAAATCTAATCTCTATTAAGTTATGCTTTCTCCTTAAATGTCAGTCACTGAAAATCAAGACTCACCTACTAAATTTGAATAAGGGGAGTTATAATGGAGATTCAAAACGTTGTTGGAGGATCAGAAAACAATAAGTTAGCTTGTTACTATGTCTCTATTTCTATAAAATTTGCGTAATTTATCATAATAAGGTCTGAAAATTTAAGATGCAGTAGTAAAATGGTCGCTTTTTCAACCGAATATCTTACTTTTTTTGTTTGTTGCTATTTTCATGGTTGATGTTGTCGAAATATGACACTGTCCATAGATCTAAAATCAATACTTGCTTTTTTGTGGGCAGGTAGAGCTTTTCGAGTAATTCGAAGGGCTTACATCTTTTGAATTAAAGTTTTTAAATTTGATTTTCATTCAATTTGATGCATGTTCTCATAATGTTCACTTTTACGGTGCCATATAGACGAAAGGATTGCAGAAAATGTTACACGTTTTGACAATAAAAGAAATACACCAGGTACACTATTTTTCAGAGGGGTGATCCACTTTTCCCTTCTTCTCTATGCTCTATATTTTGTTCACAAAAACATAATTTTCTTGTGGCATGGTGGGTCATGTTTTACTTTGGGGAAAGGGAATTTTGCCCCCCCCTCTCCCTCCACTCCCTTCCCCGCCTTCTTCCTCCCGAAAAAAGCTCATAAGAGTAAAACATTGAGCACATAAAAGTAAATTGGCATAAACAGTTTAAAAAATTGCTTAAAATCAGTGTTTTGAATATAAAAACCGAACCGTCAAAGTCCTGGAAGGGGTCCAGGAGGTGAAACCTCCGGAAGCGCTGCTTTGGTAAAATTTCCCGCAAATTGAAGAAAATTTCCCAAATATCAAAGAAAAATTTCGGAAAATGAAGGAAGTTTCCTGAAAATGAAAGAATTCTCCCGAAAATAAAGGAAATTTCCCCCAAATTGAAAAAAACTTTTCAACAAATGCCGAAAATTGGAAAAAAAACATCCCGAAAATAATAGAAATTTCACGAAAATGGATCCAAGTTTTACGAAAATGAAGGAAATTTCAAGCACACTTCCCAAAACCACTGTCGTCCGCTGTAAGTTATATTTAATTAGACTTACATACGTTATTATATATAAGATAATTTTTGCAAGATAATTATGCTGGAATCTTGCTGTGCCGTTGGTTGCACTAATAGATGTGTGCGGGGAATAAAAAGACGATTCTCGATTTCCATCTGATCCTAATCGACGTTCGGAGTGGGTTTCTGCTGTACGACGCAACGGCTTTCAACGCGGGCTTTCAACCTACACTCTAAAATTTGTAGCGAGCACTTTATATCAGGTATAGGCTTTGTCCGAGTATAACGAACAATCAGATGACGTTAACGTTAACGTTAAATTTAGTCTTCGTATACCGTGTGAAAATATAAATTACTTAAAGAAAATATCGGAAGCGAGCAAAAAACTGCATTTAGTAAAATTCGCTGATCTGGTACTGGTAGGTTAGCATGTAGTGTGTGTGTTGTATACGAGTGATGTGACTGAGATGTGTAAAGACGCGTGAAACGCAACGACGCCGCTGCCCGGTAAAATGGAGTCCAGTTGAGTTAGAACTACGTGATAAAATATAGAAAATAGAAATTTCTATATGTCCATATAGGCATTTATAATCCAGTACAAATCATGAAAATAGCTTAAATTCCTAAGCTTTTGTCCGTCAAGCTCGGTTACAAATTAACTATTTTACAACTTTTTGCTTTTTGTCGTATTAATGTGCAAATCAATATGCAAATCGGTTTGATGTATGAACGGGCATACTGACTATTTTCTTATTAAAAACGTGTTTTTTTTTAATTCTATTATGCACCACAATTTTTTGAATGGGTAATTCTGTTGAGTTTTTTTTTCACCCACGTCTACCACCAACCAACATCTAGGAGAAGACAATCATAATTTTAAAGACTGAAGTTTAAGGAACGAAATAAAAAAAATAAAAAAATAAGATTTTTTAAAATATTCAATATTTAAAATTTTGAATATGTCAAAATATCCTCAAAGTTTGATTGACCCTTGGAACTAAATACAATGTTTCACCAAGTGCTAATTTGAAGAAAAAGAGAAAACCTGTAAAGCCTTCTGGAACAGGATTCCGCCGGGAGGATAGTGGAGGGAGGGGGGGGGGGGTGCACTGGAGCCCGGTTTTAGTGGGCACCCAAATGTGCACATCACCTGATTATTTCTTTTGGCAACTAAAAAGTAAAACATTCATAAAAAACAAAAAACATAACCACAAAAGCAAAGAAATCGGTAAAAAAAAGTCACTTAAACTACATATATATACATATATATTTTTGTCCTTTAGAGATGTAATAGGCCCTAAGTTTTTACCCCAAGGCCTCGCGATTCTTTCATTTTCGGGAAATGTCGGAGAAAAAAATTCACATTTTAAAAGATTTTCTTCAATTTTTTTGGAAATGTAGCAGATTTTTCTAAAAGTTACGATAGTTTCTGCAATTATTCTGTCTTACCATTTTTTTCATTTTTTTTCTCGCTGCCATTATGTTTGTTTGTTTGATAAGGGCTTAATGGCACCACGAAAACGAGGGTCAAATTGAGCCTGAGAGCTTAGATCATTCTAAAGGTAGAAAGGAAAGAAGTAGGGGGAGATTGAGAGAAACACGAAAACTGAAAGTCAGAAAGCTGGGATTGAGAGAGGTGCATGGATGGAAAAAACAAAGCATTGCCACCATTGTGTCTAATTTTGTGTTGAAATCATGCCATTTATAAATGATAACATAATCTGCCCTATGTGCTATAAAATATATGTATTTGTTTAAAATTATTCTCTTTGAATTTTGTTTTCCAACAAATGCTTTGACATGAAGTTCTAAAGGCTTGACTCATTAATATCATATACAAATAAAAATTCATCAAGTCATGCAAAGGAAAAAATATTTCTTACAAGTTATAAAATTTGTAACAGATTATAAAGAAATCATTAATATTGTAATCGGTACTGGGTAAATGACATCATTTATTAGAGGGCGTACGTACAAATTAACGCTCCCATGTAAATTTATATTGACAGATTTAATGTTTTAATAATTTAAAAATGTATGCTAATTTGTGTTGTACGATGTAAAATTTCTTCTGATGACTTATAATTTTATTTCTATAATATTAAATGAAGAAAAAGCCAGACTTTATGTCTCCTTTAAGAAAGAAACTTATAGAATTACATAACAATTACATAACAACTTACGACAAATGAATTTAGGGTATATATATGGACAAGGTAGCAAAAACATGAGCTTAAATGGTTTATTATATACAACAAATGAATTTAAGGTATATGGACAGGTAGCAAAGACATGAGCTTAAATGGTTCAATATATACAACAAATGAATTTAGGGTATATAGACAGGTAGCAAAAACATGAGCTTAAATGGTTCAATATATATATATATATATATATATATATATATATATATATATATATATATATATATATATATATATATATATATATATATATATATATATATATATATATATATATATATATATATATATATATATATATATATATATATATATATATATATATATATATATATATATATATATATATATATATATATATATATATATATATATATATATATATATATATATATATATATATATATATATATATATATATATATATATATATATATATATATATATATATATATATATATATATATATATATATATATATACATATATATATATATATATATATATATAAGGTGCATTCAACATAATTGAATAGTAAATCCACGTGTTGATCCATAAAAGTAAAAACAAAATACAGGAAGATGATGATGTCTATTGAATCAACTTTATTTTAAAATCACAAAATTTTCGGACACGCCTGTGTCCTTCTTCAGTGTGAATTACAATACTCATGATAACTTTGAACATAAACATACTCAAACAGTGTAGGAGCGCAAAAGTAAATGCGCGTGTGAATGCGTGTGTGCTGTGCGTGGTAGTAAGCGTACTATCTGGGACCGTCGTGTGGAGCGTGGAAAGAGATCATGAAAGAATGCGTTGAAAATCAATTGTGATGTCATGTAGTTTATTTGAATGCGGTGTAATTGCTCAGAAATGACATGTCTTTGTTAAGACCATGAGTCTTGGTCTTGTATTTTACGATGTGTTGTAATTCCGCGAGTCTTCTGTCTTTTGTATTCCTAAAATTTCCTTTCAATAAGCAGATTTTGATGTCATTTATGTTGTGTCCAGGAGTGTTGAAGTGTAAAGGTATAGGAAGTCCCTTGTCGTGTCTGATGGAATGTGTATGGTTGTTAAAGCGATACCTGAATTTACCTCCTGTTTCGCCTATGTAATGAGCCTCAGGGCATTTTTGGCAGTATAGAAGGTAAATGACGTTTGCCGAGTCGCAAGTAAAGTTTCCAGGTCTTAGTGTTTGGTTGTTGATCGTGATTTCGGTGTTGGTGTTGACGTGTTTACATACTCCACATCTAGCTTTACCACAGGGGGCATTGCAAGAACCAGCGTTTGCAGTGGAACCACAGGACATGCAGGAGCTACGGACCAGTTTGCTACGAAGGTTAGGTGGTTGTCTTCGTGCATAGATGGGAGGTTGTTCAAAAACCTTACCGATATTGGTATCCATTTGCAAAGAGCTGTAATCATTTTTTATTGATTTGATAAGAGGCTCTAGTCTGGGATCATATTTGGTGATAATAGGTATGCGAGTAACTGAGGTTTTTGTCTTGTAAGTGAGGAGTGTGTTTCTGTCCAGGGCGCAAACTTGATGGTAGTAAGCTAAGATCCGTTTAAAAGGATAACCACGTGAAATAAAGTAACCAAACAAGTTAGCGGCGTCTTCAGTAAAACTTCTTTGGTCTGAACAGATACGTTTGTATCTCAAAAGCTGGCTATAGATTAGAGAGTTTTTGAGGTGAAGGGGATGAAAGCTGTTGTATGTAAGGTATGTATGTCTGTCCGTAGGTTTGGTGTATGTACGTGTATAAATTTGCCCATTCGCCAGTTGGATGGTAACATCAAGAAAATTTATGCTAGTATTAGAACTATCATATGTGAACTTAATGCTATGGTGATGATCATTAAGCCTGTTAATGAATTCTTTCAAGCGATCTGCTCCATGTGTCCATATCAGAAAAATATCGTCTATGTAACGAAAGTATGCCAGGGGCCTGCAAGCACAATTTGACAGAAACTTTTCTTCAAACACAGCCATGAAGATATTGGCATAGCACGGGGCCATTTTTGTGCCCATTGCTGTGCCACATAATTAAAGATAAAATTCTCGATTGAAGGTAAACGCATTATGCTCCAAAATGAATTTGATTAATTTGCTAATGTCATCACTAGAATTTGTGGATGGTTGTCTTCTGTCAAGAAAGGTTTTGCACGCATGAATACCTTCTGAATGTGGAATGTTGGTATACAGGCCCTTGACATCCAATGTCACTAAGATCGAGTCTTCTGATATATTCTTAATATCACCCAATTTCTTAAGAAAGTCTGTGGTGTCCTGTATGTAGCTAGGGATGGTTTTAAGTAACGGCTGCAGTTCCTTATCTACGTATGATGAAACATATTCAGTCAGTGTACCGACTCCAGAAACAATCGGACGTCCGGGAGGATTGATATTGAGACGTCGAGCTTCATTAACGAAATTACTCTCTTTACTGTTAGGATCTGCTGATCGTACTAAACCCGGCAGTTTGTGGAGCTTGGGTAGTGTATAAAACGTTCCAGCTTCAGGTCGGGGAGGAATGAGCTTGCTTACCTCCTCTTGCATCCTAGGTTGTAAACTTGATGTCACATTATAAAGTTCTTTGGTAAATGAATTTGTTGGATCTGTATCAAGTCGTTTATAAAAATCCTCGTTGGTGAGTTGTGACTTAGCCTCATCTATGTATCTACTCTTATCGAGAACAGCGGTGCCGCCTCCCTTATCCGCTGGCTTTATTATGATGTTGTTATTCTTTTGCAGATTGCGGAGTCCATGTCGCTGTTTAACAGTTAAATTGTCACGAAGCTTTGATTGGTGTGTTTTCAAGTCATTTAGGAATGCATCTAACTGCTTTTCGATTTTGTTGATATGAGTATCTAGTGTGGTATTTCTTCCCACGGGGGGAGTCCAAAGAGATGGCATTTTAAAAGGATCTAACACAGGAGTATAATCATAAGATGATGTGTCGTCGGAACTGAAAAATTCAGCTTTACGTAGGCGAGATGTGTATTCGTGAATATCCTTGCAAAGTTCTACATTGTCTAATGAAGGGGTGGGACAAAAGGAGAGTCCCAACTCGAGCAAGCTACATTCATTCTCCGATAGTTCATGGTTTGACAAATTGAAAACTGTGGAAATCTCACCGTTAGGCTGCATGTTCTTGAAAGCATGATGATTGTGGGTAAAATCTGGTACATGACATCACAATTGATTTTCAACGCATTCTTTCATGATCTCTTTCCACGCTCCACACGACGGTCCCAGATAGTACGCTTACTACCACGCACAGCACACACGCATTCACACGCGCATTTACTTTTGCGCTCCTACACTGTTTGAGTATGTTTAAGTTCAAAGTTATCATGAGTATTGTAATTCACACTGAAGAAGGACACAGGCGTGTCCGAAAATTTTGTGATTTTAAAATAAAGTTGATTCAATAGACATCATCATCTTCTTTGTATATATATATATATATATATATATATATATATATATATATATATATATATATATATATATATATATATATATATATATATATATATATATATATATATATATATATATATATATATATATATATATATATATATATATATGTATATATATATATATATATATATATATATATATGTATATATTGCAATTCATGATTAAAACTAAGAGCCACATCCATGGACTTAATAAACACCAGTCTTATCTTTCTCCTTTTTCTGTTTTTAGGAAAAATGTTTTCACTTCCACTTCGTCTCATTAGTCCTTCTCTTGTTTTCGTGCCGTAGCGCATTTTGGCGCCGGTTTTTGTTTTTGTTTTCTCTCTGCGCGCTTTTCCCCTTTTGCGCCTACTATTTTACGCGTACGATTTTTGACGCTCTTTGAAATGTGCTAACGTGCAAGCTATCATAGCTGTTTTCTTCTAGCGTCATTCAACTTCATATCACTAAAGAAGGAAACAGGAGTTTTTGAAATATTTGGTTTTTAGAATAATCTGTTGGCTAGAGACATTGTCATTTTTACCTATTTTGTTATATATATACATATATGTACATACATATATATATATATACATATATATATATATATATATATATATATATATATATATATATATATATATATATATATATATATATGCATATATATATATGCATATATAAATACATATATATATAAAATATATATATATATATATATATATATATATATATATATATATATATATATATATATATATATATATATATATATATATATATATATATATATATATATATATATATATATATATATATGTATATATATATATATATATATATATATATATATATATATATATATATATATATATATATATATATATATATATATATATATATATATATATATATATATATATGTATACATATATATACTAAAAGTGATTATGTCAAACAGCAATAAGTCACATCAAGAGAAGTAGAAAATTGACTATTTTACAGCACGCATGTTAAAACCTAAATATAAGTAGTCAGCCGATTAGCATAAATTGCGCGATATTTTGTGACCTCAGAATTAATAGGACCACTAGAAATTCAAAATCTTGTGGACCAACTTCAAATATGGGAGAGTTATATTTTTTCCATGAGGGGGATAATGGAAGATATTGCGATGAAATCCAACCCATGCAGCCATGCAAGCTGCCAGGAGAATTAAAGGCTGTACAATTAGAGTGTTTAATGATTTGTCAATAACTTAAAATCATATTGAAATAGTTTGTCAAACTTCTTTGATCAAAAATGAAAAATATGAATAAACATGGTAAATCATTCTTTTTTAGAGTATGTGTTATAATAACAAATTCATTAGGGTTTAATTACCGTCTCTGAAGAGTTTGATTTTCCCAGGCCGCCTGCCTGACAGGCAAGAAGCTCCAAGACGTTTCCAAAGTGCCATGGTCAAATCCAGAATAACAAATATTATAAATTTCCCGCGCATTTGCTTTTCGTTGACATTTGATGCAAACATCGTGACCCCATGTAATCTTATTTAATAAGTTAAAGGGACACTAGACCGACAAGTGAGGACACTTTTTTCCAGAGTCTCACAAATATTCAGCAAAACTGAGCTTTTTGGTTGTCGTAGAGAACTTCAAAACTGCCCTAACACCAATTTCATACAAAGTAGCTTTCTGAGATTCAGAATCAATATAATCAGATAATTATATAATTTTGGGAGATAAAATATGTTTAATGAATATTCAAAAATTCACCAAAAAGACGCCCTGACATATGAGCCTTAGTCCACCTTCAATTGCTCTTTCTTTCCAATTTTCGTGCATCTTTTGTCAGAAAGCCCATTTTAGGAATTAAACGAATCGGTTCGCTGCCCATCTACCCACTGTTGCATTGGCTTTACCCGGCGTAGTACGGTAGCCGGGAAGGTTATGCCCTTCAATACATCCCATCTCCACATACCAGTCAGCGCACGCACGCTTACAAGAATTAGCTGCCATGCATGCATCTTACAATCTGATCAAGGAATAATTTGAACAATTTATTTGAGATCCATGGACAGATGGACAGGTAGCTTAGAAATATATGCTGTCGAAATTTCATCATTTTACAGCATTTGGGGTGTTTAGGCATTCTTTGAATAAATTATGCAAATATTTCCCCCAACCTGCCAACAGTGTTCCCCAACACTGCTTTTCAAAAACTTAATGTATTATGTTAAATCCTCCCTTGAATTATGACCAAATCCAATTGATAGGGCCATGGGTGCCATCCAAACAGGGCCAGGGACGAAACTAGAGAAGAGGGACATATTTTTGTTGCGCCTGTGGGTCATCTGCAGTTGTAAGTTGAGAAAAACGGGTTTATACAGGCTGTAGATGGCTCAGGCAGTCGACAGGTCAATCTGCTGGGGAAAAACGGAAGAGCCTGACAGTTCGACATATTCATCTCACAAAAACGATTTAGATGATAAAAACCAGGGCCGTAATTCCCGTGAGGTAGGAACCCCCCCCCCCTCCCCCTTCTTCCCACACACACACACCCATACATGTTTTGCGTCCCAACCGAAGACATGCGTTTTGAATCATCCAATCGGGAACATCGTATGGACGTTATTTTTAACCGAATTAGATGAGATGAGATCAGGGCCGTAATTTTATTTGAAAAGTGTGTGTGTGGGGAGGGGGGTGAAGAAGGGGGAGCGGGGGATATGGCCTCTTATCCCAAAAATGGGGAAGGGGACAAATGGCAAAATTACCCCCAAATGTACTAAATTCTTTTTACATAAAAAAAAAGAGGGGGACATGTCACCTCTGTTCCCCGGGAATTACGGCCCTGGGTGAGATTGATCACAATTTCACAACCCATTTGTGTTAATTTACTATTTACTACTCATCGTGTTTTTTTTAACAGTTTTATGACATAAAACAGGAATGTACTCTATGGTACATACTAATTGCATCGCACACCCATGTGTGTGTCCTCCAACCAGGACCACTATACCACATAAAAGATACCAATCGGGGAAACAGGAATGTGTTAGAGTTTATTCGCCCAACTGGGGACAGTATGCAGTCTGAATCACATAACCGGGGACATATGTGCTAGAATTTCATACTCTGATAATACAACTAAAGACACATACTTTGAAACACAGCCTGCATAGACCCTACTAAAGGGAACAGCAATAAAATGCGTAATATTTCAGGTGGCATATTGTTTTACCCATGGAAAGCCCAAATCTTGAAGAAAACCAACTAGGGATGTCCCCGAATGGTAGGTTGTCCCCGATTGAAAGTGTGTCATATAAAGTGTGTTTATTATACAAATGTCCCCGATAAAACATACGCATGCAGGCCTACCTTACCAAATATACGCTCCTCTGAACTATTATAATAGGATAGGCCCGAGTTGATTTTTGATGACGTGTGTAAGAATTGCCGCTGTGCTTACTGACGTCATTGCGACTTGTTCGGAGACAAGACCGCCTGTTTAGGCTGTAATCTCAGGTTAATCATTTTGCACAAAAGTCTATTGTTATGCAAAAACCCTAATTAATATGCACACAACTCCTTACCATTACGTGTGAACAACTGCCCTTCACATGTAGGCCTATGATGATTTGTGTATGCGAAAAAATCACACCCACTTAGATTTGATAGATAACATATAGATACACATTTTTTCATTGATAATTATAAGAATTAAACCCCAAGCACCCAGTGCGAACATGATGATTAAATCCCAAGCATCCAGTGCGCCCAATGATGATTAAGCTCCAAGCATTCAGAGTGCCCACTGCCCAATGATGATTAAACCCCGAGCACCCAAAGTACCCAAGAAAATACATGTTATCTCGATGGACCATAGAAATACACATTAACTCAAAGGAAGAACCTAGTGCACTTCACCTCACCTACTCTCTTTAGGCCTCCCGGCCCATAAGACTGCAGTGCACTCTCTCCACTGGACTCACTTTCCTCTCCTTCTTGACTGAACTTCTCCCGGTCGTTCTAGGACGGCCAACCTTCCTTCTCCTCTCTGGTTTACACGTCATAGCTGTCACACAGTGCTTAATAGTGCTCATGCACATCACATGACCAATCCACCTCCATCTTCTTCTTTTTACTTCAGTGCTGATTTTGTCATGTTTAGTGGTTCTCAGTATTTCATCCTTAGATATTACATATGGCCATCTGATCTTCAAAATTCGCCTGTAGCATTTAAACATGAGTTTCATATCTTATCTAACTTCATAAATGCTACTCTTGTTTGAGAGATTCTGTTTTTGATATCTTCCTCGCCACCACCTTGTAAGCTTACTGTTGCACCAATGTTTCGAATTTGTTTACTTTATCTAGAGCCTAGCGCGCTAATGAAAATTAAACCCTCAGAGCACCAAGTGCGAACATGAGGATTTAAGCCCCTAGTACCCTGCGCGCCCAATGAGGATTAAATGTAAGCACTCGATACGCCCAATGATGATTAAACCCCAAGCACTCAGAGTGCCCAATTATGATTAAACCCCAAGCACCCAGAGTGTCCAAGAAAATACACGTTATCTCAATGGACCATAGAAATACACGTTGACTCAATGGAAGCACCTAGTACACGTAATGAGGGCCCCAAACATCTAATGCGCCCAATAAGAAATAAACCCCAATCACCCAGTGAGCCCAATGAGAATTAAACCACAAGCACCCAGCGTGCCCAATGAAGATTTAACCACCCAAAGTGTCCAAGAAAATACACTTTATCTCAATGGACTCTGCAAATACACGTTAACCAATGGAGGATTAAACTCCTACTGGCATAGGTTTTGGAGCCGTGGGGCACTGGGGAACGTGGCCCCAGCTTTTACGAAAAATGACCGAAATGCCCCATCTGAAATTGAAAAGTGTCCCCTCAATTACTGTCAAAGGTGCAAGAACTGGTGGAATTTGAGCACACTTGAAAAAATGAAAATATTACAAAAGTGCCCCTTTCAAAATTAAATGCCCCTTAATTACTGACCCTATTGTAGGAAACTAACAACGTAATCCTGTATAACTGGTCACTGATCAATATACAACACACATATGGGATGGCGGTATTAGGAAATTAGGTTACACTCGTATTTCTAACTTATTCCATCTAACAGGTGACATGTACCGAAATGCAAAATACTGAACTAGAGTAGTGTTTTAGTCATAATAGTTTTAAAAACAGCCATTTTTAGAACTAAAAACAACCGAGGACGTCATCGGTTGTGTGCGTGTCATCGCTTTGAAGTGTGCAAACATACGAATGTCATCAGTTGGCGGATCTACCCCCCCCCCCCCCCTTCCTCTTCTACACACACACACTCTTTTCAAATTCCTGGCTATGGGTCAGAAGAGTGCTATACCAAAACGGATCATCCATAACACAATACATTTTCTAACAAGTTGGTGAAAAAGAATGAATGAAGAAGTTGAACAACCAAATTATCGGGTACCAGAAACCAACCACATTGTTTTTGTTTTTTCCTCTTAAAATATTGAAAGACCTATATTTGCTGTCCTTTTAGAGTTTAGAGACTGTTGGTCAGTATGTTGACTAAATGATTTGTGGAGAATTACAAAGCGACCTCCACAAGTTATTGTATTTTTTACTAAAAGTGATTTGAAATGCAATTTTCTTGGAACTCGCAACGACAAATGACTTAAAGACGAACATGATAATTTAACACGAAAAACACACTTCGTTATTTTGCTATACGATTATTAAAATTAAAAAAAAAATGTGGGAAATTTTACATTTTAGATACTGGACAAATACTGGACAATTTTTGATGCATAGAGGTAGCATTAGAATAAGTATTGTTTTACAGTCGAAAACCATCTAAATGATTTGGTAAACATCGGAGACAAATTTGCCGTGCTAGGTTTGTTTTTATTTCTCAGGCCAAAATATTCAAATTTTAGAGGCATCATAAACATTTTAACCAGACTGATTTTCTTTTAAAATACATTTTTATAAAAAGAGCCAAAATATATTTTAAAGAGTTTTTGAATATTAATCAAAATCTTAATCAAACCTTAATCAAAATCTAGCTGAGATAGATATATCAATTATCTATAAAGACTGACAAAATAAAGTTATCCAAAGTTTTACATTTTCTTCGTACTTCTTATACATTTATAGATCCTCTTCTGATAGCCTGAAGGCACCTCTATTTATCTTATACAATTCTTTTTTTAAATCGTCTAATTCTGCCACATCTTATCTCGATGCATTACTGTTTTTAAGATAATTTTGTATTTCATTGCTTGATTGTCACAAAATTTATCCAACCTTCTTTCGAAGGCCTCAATACTTCAATACTTCGTGATTCAATAACGCCACATGGTAAATTGTTCCATATATATCTACAGCTCTGAAAGAAAAATGATTCTTTCTGATGTTTAACCTTGGTTTTTTATTTTTTTAATCATGCCTACGAGTGAGAAAGTTTTGTATTAGAGGTAGAAAATTAGATACATCCTCATCATACCTGTCAGATAAAATCTTATTAAATGAAATCATATCGGCATGAGCTCATCGATAACTAAGAGTAAGGTCATTTTTCTTAATCTCTCTTCATAAGATATTCTTTGAATCCAGGAATTTGCTTTGTAGCTCATCATAAATCTCAAATCTTGCTTATATTAAAAAGTCACCGACTTACGTGCCTCACAAACAAAAAAGGATATTTTCGAAATTAATTCAAAAGCTGCTCTTCTGTGTTTATTCAAATCGAAAGACCTCTGTAATGAAGTTGGAATTTCAATCAACAATCTTTATGGCGAAAATGGTCAAGCTGCAAAACCTGATCACGCGAATACCGAAACCTATATTTAATACATGAAGTGAGTGTTCAATTCCGAACAGAAAAGTTTTAAAGGTCACAAAAGAACTCATCATTTTTAGTTATGACGAATCAAATTTGTATCATTTTTCAGCATTTGCGAACATACAAAATTGATGATAATGTACGAAAAGGAATACCGCTAAAATTCTTTAGTATTATTCTTTATATTTCTTTTCCAAATTTCAAATATCAGTGGTTTTTTAATTGCGTTCTACTGCTAAATTTAAGTCAGGGTTATGATAATATCAAATTCCTGTTTACTCTTCCATTCCCTATATATTTGGGAAGGATCGAAAAACAATTAATTAACAAAGCAATTTTCTAGGTGTCCCATTCTAAGGTCGACGACGACGACGAGTGAACACACAATTACAATGACGGGGTTGTCGCCTGCGTATTCGGTTATGATAGTAACAATGCTATCACGAAACGCTTAATACGACCTAGATGAGAAGACAGGTACGACGTACGGACAGACATAACTTCAACAACCAAGTCAATGTCCACGGCCTTTGATAACCAGTTGTGGTGCATTGGCGTGTCTACCCAACCCAGGCTTGAACCCAAGGCCTCGTGGTCTGTAGACGTGTATGATAACCGCTACACCACAGTAGATAGATATTCTAAGGTCAAACTATTGCCCAATTTATGCAAATTTGATGGGACTTTTTCTTCCATAATTCCAGTAATGTATAAAAGAGGTTTTACTTTTAAACTCAAGAAACAAATTGACAAATTACATTCCTCCTTTCTTTAAGGAGAGATTAATTATAAAAGCAATTACTCGAAGTTGTTTATACATTTATTTTACTTGAACCACATGATAAGGCTGTCATATGAACGTGATTGAATATAAACAGTAAACAATGTATCACAGATTATATTTAAGTTGTAAAAAATAGATGCAAAGATTTACATTCTATCAATCTCGGAAATGACGTGCATGAATTTGATCACAAAAAAGAGAACCTTTATGCAGTATTGACAAAAAAGGATTTCCATTTTCTCGCATTTTTCTCTAATGATTAAAGGCACAATGGTACGAAAACGTAAAAGCATATTTTGCTTTAAATTCTGAATTTATAAAGGTTTTATTTCAATGTTGTTGCTTGTATAATATGTTGAAATGAATTGAATTGATTTTATAGGATAGTTTGTTTGTTTAAAAGTACATTGAATTTATCCTTCCTTATTTAAAATTATTGAAAAGTATTATACAAATGAAAGCCATAATTCCAATCGTTAAAAACACAAAGCTTATACGATGGATGACAATGAGCTTACAAACTTTAAAACCTTCTCACTTACTTTAATAGAAAACGTTTGAAGATAATTTTTGGATAGAATATGCTTTGTAGGCGATACCGTAATATTAGAACCAAAGAATATATCTGGGGCTTCTTCGCATGGAAGATTAAACCCGTCTTAATTTTCTAAATTATAAATATTCTTTAATTAACAATCAAAAGCACTTAGGTTTCTTTTCGTTTCCTATCAGTTATCAATTTCCTTACAGAAATTCGTTCTCGTATAGTCAGATAGTGGGCGAAGTCTTCAGGTAAAATGATAATGGAATATTTCTGTTAACTCTATTTTCTCTATCTGTGTAAAGTTTAACATGCAGACATAATATAATTCAAACTATTTTCAGTCGGTATAAATTGTCACCATGAAAAAATCTTGGAACATGGAATTACATTAAGAGGAAACAAAAGTAATACAAACAATACAAATATGCTTTTACACTTTGATCCAGCTGTTATAACTCATTTTGTAGAAATCTAAATTAATTTTACTTACATCCAGCTGAGTGACGACGCTACGATGTTGGTGGAGGGGGTGGAGTGGGGAGAGGGGGCGCTACTTTTATCAATTCGAAGACTGAATTCAATAGGATTCATTTCATGTATTGTTTACTAGATATTATTATGCACAATGTGCTGCAAACTGTATGTGATCATTCACTGCGCGTCACGCCCTGGTTGCGTCCGGTACTTGTTGTTGAGTCTGTGTCTCTGGAGCTAATTGAATTGGTTCTGGCAGATCTGGGGGTGCGCCGCATTTCATCCAGTACAATCCCTTTGACTTGGGGTAGCCATCTTCTCTTTCAAGGGTGTCGTCATCAAACCGGAAGTATTTGTCTTTACGGAAGAAATAGGTTTTTCCGTTTCGCCACTGGAAAGCAGCTGTGACCGCTGTTGGGATTCCAGACCATTTGTCTGCGACTGTTTTAGTTGATCCCCTTACTTTGTCCTTGCTTTCGTCAAATATCCAATAATTTTCTCCCTGCGCGATAAAGATATAAAGGAATCATTATAGTAGATAAGATTACAGGAAATATTGTCTAATAAATATTCTCGTTGAGGTTCAAGATTGCAACATTTCTTTAAAATTAAATGTTCAACTGTTCAAGGGACATCAAATGATTTCTGCAAGTTAAGATAAATGATGTTCTATTCACTTGGTTGGAAATGGGACCTGAGGTCATCAGACCGCATAGCAACCGCGCGCATCCACCCCTCATTGGAATGAAAACAAAGCGATCAGCTGTTTGTTTACATGCCATACGTACGGCACACAGTAAACGCATACGGATTTGCCCACGTGTATCGCGCAAAGGTTTTGACTCCAGATAATGACGTCATCTCCCGGATGTGACGTGCACCAACCAAGTGAATATGGTATTCGTGGAAATAGATGTTAAAAGAGGAAAACTCGTCTCACAAAATGTGCTTGTCCTTCACCAATAAATCCGATACATACTAGTAACGTCACTTCCGTGGTAGTAATTGATTGGCTTGTCCAATTGTCTTTGATTGTGTAAATATTTCGACCAATGAGAAACCTTGGATTGCATTGTATTTTTTATCGCCAAGTTGTCCACGTTAACTGGTTAATACGATATCTGGCCCTTAAGGTGCGCGCTCATAGCTAAAATGCTTTAAAATTCATGGAAAACCATAAAGTAAATACAGAAGAACATGTCACTTCAGTTTTTTGAGTCCTTCTCATACCTACTAAATTCTGGCATGAAAGAACTTTTTCGTTAATTTCGTAATTAAGATTCATGAAAGAAAATTAAAAAATTACACAACAATTCTCAGCTGCCCGTCCAGTCATACGTCACAAATTTAGTTTATATTGAAAATTCCTTGAATTTCGATCAAATGTCCACTACTCGCAAACTAAAAAAAGTCTTTCCGAAATTAACCTCTCTGAGCTAGTTGATATAAAACTTTTTCAAACAATCACTGCACGAATTTGCCTAGCAACAAAATCTACGTAACTAAGTGGGGCAAAAAACCTACGCAGTACTGGTACAGTACAGTTAGCGGTGTACGCTTATGCAGTCAATGCAATATACTGCACATAACAAACAATACTGAGTAACGCTAAAATGGTAAACAAAAATTGCGCCCACGGGCTCGCTACGTGCTTTGTAAATCCGATATACGCCAAACATACGCCATCGCAAGTTCGAAGTAATTTATTGAATACGCACCTTGAAAACATGAATTTTTCCGTTTCCACCCCACACGAAAGCGGAAGTCACCGACTTAGGCAACCCAGTTGCCTTCAACTTTTTAGGGAAGTTTGCGTCCAACACATAGTTTGTAAATCGCCAATAGCGATTTCCTAAAGAATATGAGAATAATTTAAATTTCTTATTCATGAAAAATCACTTTGTGGTATATTTTGCATTACAACTGTCTTCAGCCTATAAAATAGGAACGGCAATACTTCCCAAATTGCCAACCCCACCTTACGAAAATATTTACATGGACAAAACATGACTTTAGCTGTTTGTGTCATCCGAATACAACTTTTGCAGAGCGTATTTCCCCTCCGACTCCCCCCTCCCCCTCCCCTCCCCTCCTCTCCCCCTCTCTCTTCCCCACCCAAGTCACACTCACATATACGGCGCAATAAATGTCCTCGATTAATCTTAACACGTTCCATCGGTATTTGAAGGATATTAATAACTTGTATATTTTTGATGCACTTAAGAACCTTACAAAGAAATAAAGAAATGAATTGTGGCATGAAATAATATGTTCACGTGAAGGGCAAATGAACAGATAAGGATGGTTTCACAAATACAGATGAATTGACAGAATGTGGAGCAACAAAACCCTGATTTCAATAATGAACAAATTAAACTGGGGAATGCCACATATAAGCTTTAGGGTGCCACCGTTTAAGACTATTGATGTCTAAGTTACAGCCCTTCGAGATAGTGTATAATTAGTGTGAACTGAATACATACAGTATCTTTTAACGAAGTGTGTCGACTAAAAAGAAGAAAATCTAGCGGGACTGCTTTAAGAAATAAATGTCAACATAAGATGGATTGGGCATGTGCTAAGAAGAGAAAATGATTATTATGCAAAAATCGCATTGTCGTGGGCCCCGGGGGAAGCATGAAAAGAGGAAGACCAAAAACAAATTGGAGAAGTACAGTTGAGAAAGAGAGGAAGGAGCTTGGGTGGAATAGTTGGAGGGAGGGGACAGAATTTGCAAGAGACAGGAAGAAATGGAAGAAGCTACTCCATGAAGCCTCAATCTCCATAGTCAGGAGAGGAGAGCGGTTAAGGTAAGTAATGCACTCCTTTTCCATGCTTTATTCCATATTTCTATAAAGTAAGGACATTAGTGGCATACACACGTATTTTTTTTTTTACAAGAAGTCACGAGTTATGTCTGCTATTATAATCTTTTAACACTAGCCGCGGACGCGGAAGATGCTGAGAGTAAGCTGTGTGTGTGTGGGAGGCAGGCGGGGAAGGGGTGGTGGGGAGGGTGGGATGGTGGGGCTGAGAAGTGCTTGCACAAATTAGGAGGGTGCTGAACTTATTGGACGTACTATGTCCAATAATGAACATTTTTGTAGGTTTTTATATGGTTTGAAGAGCAGAAGTGAAAATAGAAAATAAGAATGAAAATAAAATTTGTCACTTACCTTTAAAAAATATGTTTTGTGATTTATTCTTGACGTTACAACAGCGTCAGGGTTGCTTGGTGCTCTTTTATAAAACTTTGTGATCTTCTTTGGAAATCCTTTTGATGGTCCACTATCCTTAATGCGCCACAAAAACTGCCCTTTGTACGCAAACACTTTGCCATCATGAGCTGTTTAAAAAAAAAGTCGATATCAAGGTTTGAATTTGCCATTTGTTTCATACGACATCAGTCTGTCAGTTACGCCAAGCAAGGTCGCAGAGTTTCCCCGTGCGCGGTCTCCAAACAGTTTGTAAATAAAGATTAAAATTGAGATAGAGTGTTTATATGCGTATTTAATGTACGTGGCAAAGGACTTTGACCCATGTAGAATGACCCGACTTTAGGAGGCAAAAAAGTCCTTTGAAACGTGCATTAAACACGTATAAAACGCATACCATGCCAAACTAATAATCTTTTTATAAAAATCCCGTGTTAGATTGTTTAAAATGCATAAGAACAACAACAACAAATGAAAACGAGAAAAGTTTACATACATTATTTTGCTTTGTTTCACCTGTTGTAAATTAAACAACAAATACTGATACAAATATGACAATACAAATACTCCATAGAAATTAAAAAAAAAAAAAAAAACAGTGATAAGTTTTCATGATTTCACTATTGTGCGTGCCTGTGGAAACACATTATGGAAATCAGCCAATAAATGGAAGAAAAAAAAACATCGCTTTTTGTGGCATTAGTTTCATGCATTATGATATAAAGAATCTTGTTTTTTCAATGTTTCCCAGATCCCCGCAAATCCCTCGTTGATCCTAACCGGATATCTTCATTTGTCGTTGATTACATATTTTCATACTTCAAACTT
>JAIGNY010001569.1:370000-380000 GCA_020152595.1 Chiridota heheva | reverse complement strand
TTGCTGATTCCGAAGGACTTACCCGTATCCACAGCGTCCCATTCACTTGTACACGTATCTGGTTTGTCAGGCCCACTTGAAACATCTGGCATTTCCCCTGGATTGGCGGCTTCTTCTGTTATCACAGGCAATCCTAATAAAATCAAAACGAACTCTTTTAAATATCATAAGGCTTAACTTGCATCTTTCTTGGGACTGTTCCAATTATAAAAGTCTCAATTTGATGATAATTGTTTTTATCTCGAGCTTGATAGTGCATAATTTTTAGTGTTGATTTTTCGTATTTTACTAAGGCTTTCGATTCTGTTCAGAAAATTATTCAATTTTTCATGGCACGCAGTGATGCAGTTTCACTATATTGTGCTCATTCATTGTTTTAACATTCTATTCATATTCTAAATTCATATTCTATTTGATCTTTAAACTAACCATTAAGTAGTCTTCTTGTTCCAAGAGTATACACCTTTCGCTGTTCGCTATTGAGATTAAAACAGCTTTCGCTGTTTGCTATTGAGGTTAAAACAGCTTTTGCTCTTCGCTATTGAAGTTAAAACAGCTTTTGCTGCTCACTATTGAGATTAAAATAGTTTTCGCTGTTCGCTATTGAGGTTAAAACAGCTTTTGCTGTTCGCTATTAAAGTTAAAACAGCGTTCGCTGTTTGCTACTGAGCTTAAAACTTCTTTCTCTGTTTGCTATTGAGGTTAAAACAGCTTTCGTTGTTCGCTATTGGGGTTAAAACGGCTGTTGCAAATGTATCTTTTAGTTATAGTTGAACTCGCTTTTTACCATTTTAGACTGTTAGAATTTGAGCTGTTTTCATCCTGTTACCTACAAGGTGCAAATAGAACAGTAAATGTAGCTTTACTGCCACTTGTTTGGCTTTACGATCATGATATTAGCACTGTAGAAAAAGAACTCCACGATAATGTGACACATCCTTTAAAAATGTTCACATACAGACATAGCTATTTTGGCGAGGGGTAAAAACGTTCAGTTTTTGCGAATGTGAATAACTTGTCGGTTTCACTAGAAACACTTCAGTGAAAGATTTGTTTTGATAGAAAAATTGATAGAAAGTTTGTAGTTTATGACCAGAACAACTCATTGAAAAGATTTTGACCCATTAGACCTTGTGTTGATTACAAAGTAAATGTATTTTAGATCAACGTTTCCTCATAATCGGACAGATTTCAAAAGAAAATTTAAGCGTGTATGAGCTATACAACTCATCGAAAAGATATAAAAGCATTTGACAATGTGTTGAATACAAAATAAATCAGAGCCTAAGATTTGCTTAGGATTGAATGATTGATAGTCAGTTGTTTTGGAATATCAGTCATATTCATTGGATTTTAAATTAATGTTCCGTAATACTGTACATATGCAATTACAATGTTGTTGAATAATCAGCAGTAATCGTGAGTAATCAGCACAATGTGCGCAGTTAAATTCTTATTAGACTGTTAGACGGGTGATACTCTCAAATCCTTAGTAACAATCTGGGAAATAAGGTAAATAGATTATTTTTTGGATGAATGAGTGATTTTACTTAGAATTTAAGTTACGATCAATTACAATGTTTGTAATAGAATACGCTGAGTTTTTCGATTGCGATTGCTAATCATAAAGAATAACATGACAATAAAGTAGAAAGGTTCATTTTTTTAATATTCATGATATCATTTAATGAATATAATGTTCTGTTCAAACTATATTAGTTACAATGTTTCGAGGTTGATGATGTTTCTAACAATTTTTTTAAATGTTAAAGCTGTTTTGATAGTTTACAACTACCAAGGATGTACAAAAATTACACGGTTAAATGATGTCTTTACAACAAATTAGGCTATTAGTTCTTCGTAAGTTTGTTTGATGCAGTTCATGTGCTCTTAAAAATTCAAATTGATATACAAACATGAGTAATACGCACCATACATTTGTTGAATGCCATTTATATCGTCCTGTGGAAGTTGATAATCAGCTACATATCCCTGATACCACGGATACATAAGAGCACCTTGTGAGTTTGAATGGCCTAGTCCCATGGCATGACCAAACTCGTGCGCAGCAACAATGAAGAGATTGATTCCCGAATAACTGTTCACGGTAAATTCCTCCGCTTCATCAAAATGGGCGCGGCCATTTTCAGGAAAGTATGCGTGAGCTAATGTACCACCTGTGTGTTGAAATATAAAAGAAAGGTACGTATCGTCCCATAAATACATTCAGAAGTGAAGCCACTTCCGGTTTTCAATTTGTCCTATTGATCGCGAGAAATCTCCGATGTTATCGAACACACATTCGCCGGATCAAACATAGGGGCCTACATTAGCTATCAAAAAGATGACAAAACTCTTCGCGATCAAAGGAAAATTGAAAACCGGAAGTAATGTTACCAGCACGGCGGCGTTCACTTCCAAACCTATTTATGGGACAATACCTTTCCTTTAGAATTGAATTCAAGTACTGGAAACTTACAATGCAGTTTGTTTCCAACATTCACGGATGGGTCTCACAGATATTGAAATATATGAAAATCGTTAGATTTATGAGGCATTCCCCACATAATGAGGTACGTTTTCCTTTCATCAGATGAAGTAAATATACGGATAGTGTACATTACAAAGCGTGCTTGCATCTAAGTAAAATACTGACGCTTCTTTCAAAGAAAATCCAATTTAATGCCTTGCCAGAGAATACAAATTCTTCTCTATCAATATGTTTTCCCAATCACTCACTTGCATATGTTAAGCCATGTATTAAAATATCGAAGGGTGAAATCAATAGCTATATATGTAAAACATTGGCGCTTGCCTACTTGATAAAATCATAGCTTTAGTAATAGGATCAACTTACAAACTCCATTACATTTTCTCGGTTTAGCATTTTGCAGTTATTGATGCTCGCACAATTCTCCATGTATATAATATGTCAGCCTTTTACAATAATTGATGCAGGAAATTATATAATCACAAATGAAAACAACCAGGGCTTTGAACTTTTAATTCCTGATACTTTTCTTAGCAAACAACACACCCACACTCTTAGAAAAAAAAAGGTTCCAACTTGTCACGTATTTGGAACCTTCTCGGATTTTTTAAGGATTATTTCTAAAAGTTACCGTGCTTAAAAGAAAGAGGTTCCAACTTGTCACGTATTTGAAACCTTTTCGGCTTTCAAAGTATTTTGCTAAGAGTGCACGCTCTTCTTTGCATCGTTGAAAAATATCTAAAGGTCTTTTATCGATTGCGATTTTGGTCAAATGATTGAACATTTTCGTGGAAAAATACTCTACCTGCAGCTATTCACAGAACTTTCATTTTTCTTTACGAGTTAGCATATTATTTTATCTGGCTTACCTTCACCATCAAAAGCATTTGTAGCGCCATCTCCATGATCTCCTGTAACAAACGAAATCGTTATGTCAGCCTCACTCTCTCTGTTTGCCTCAGAAAAGCTCAAAGGGGAATTATCAGCCCACAATTGAAGAGCCTTTTGAATTGCAGATCTTGTCTGACTGCGGGTCAAATCCTCACTGTAATTTATGAACCAGTACGTAAGGTCATCGCTTGACCATTTGTATGCTGTTGAAGGTTTATAAAAGAACAAGAACTACCAAATTAGTTGATGAGAATGTAGCATATTAGCTAAAATATTTCGTCTTAAAGCTAATAACTCTCTTTTATTCAAGTTTTTCATTATAATTGACAAAATCTTATAATTGACAAAATCTAAAGTTAAAGACAATATGCATGAATATCGTCAATACGTTGTTTGAAATAATCTCTCAGTGATTTCAGAATGAAATTTCCGTGAAGAATACGCTTACATTTTAGAAATGATGTACTCGAAAATAAGAATTTATTCCTTTAATAATCACTTGTTCAAATTGTGCGACATACCCAAAAAATGTACATTTGTAGTAAACAGATACACATTTGTGATAAGCAAATACACGTTTGTGATAAACAAATGCACATTTGTGGTAAACAAATGCACATTTGTGGTAAACAAATGACATTTGTGGTAAACAAATGCACATTTGTGGTAAACAAATGCACATTTGTGGTAAACAAATGCACATTTGTGGTAAACAAATGCACATCTGTGGTAAACAAATGCACATTTGTGGTAAACAAATGACATTTGTGGTAAACAAATGCACATTTGTGGTAAACAAATGACATTTGTGGTAAACAAATGCACATTTGTGGTAAACAAATGCACATTTGTGGTAAACAAATGACATTTGTGGTAAGCAAATACACGTTTGTGGTAAACAAATGCACATTTGTGGTAAACAAATGCAAATTTGTGGTAAACAAATGCACATTTGTAGTAAACAAATGCACATTTGTAGTAAACAAATGCACATTTGTAGTAAACAAATGCACATCTGTGCACACTTGTGTAAACAAATACACATTTGTAGTAAACAAATGCACATTTATAAACAAATGACATTTGTGGTAAACAAATGCACATTTGTGGTAAACAAATGACATTTGTGGTAAACAAATGCACATTTGTGGTAAACAAATGCACATTTGTGGTAAACAAATGCACATTTGTGGTAAACAAATGCACATTTGTGGTAAACAAATGCACATTTGTGGTAAACAAATACATATTTGTGGTAGAAAGGATTAATGAAGATTACGACGAATATTTGTTTCGGTGTACGTCGGTATGTTTTTTTAAAGTAGTGGGCATAAATATCTTAGCAGCTTAAGTGATCGTTTTGATACCAGCGCTTCGTGTTCGTGATCTGTTTGTTCTTGGTTTCCACTCTTTTTTAATTTGAAAAGTCAATAGAAGACTGGCTGTTAATCAGTCGTTTTATTAGGTAATAACGTAATATCTATATATTGAAATTATCTTTTGCTAAAGAAAATATGAAGATAACAGCTACTCAACAGATTTTAATCTCATCTTACAAAAATTATAATTCTTACCGCTAGTGGCATATCTTTTAGACCTTATCATCATTCGATTGGCGCCCAAGTTATCTTTATTACCACATCGGGGCGTTGCTAGTAGTTCTCTTGTCGGTTCATCAAGAATACCAGTTGGTTCAAGGCCAGCGAAGTATTGCATATGTCTGAAAGAGTAAACATTACAAAGCTGATAGGTTTGTTGAGATACATCATAATATGATTCTTCATTTCCTTCTCGTTTTAGCGCTCAGATCACATACATATATACGCCACAACGGTCACATACAATACTATTGCAGACGACATAGACGTATAAAATTGTATCCTTCCAGGTTCTACCATTGAACTCCATATAATTTGTGTAAAGATCTCCCGATTGGGAGATCGAGACATGCGCAATGACCATAATTTAAATTGTTGCTAATAAATTCAACCGTTAACATTTTGCTTGTGAAATTCTGTGATTCTGAAGCTGTATACTTTTCTGTATAATTTGAGCTTTTGTTGGTGAATAAAATGTTAAAATCTGCTCTTTCAAAATATATTGAAATTAATCTTGAAAGATTACGTTAAAATTCCCTGATGAAAGTCAATTTTGCGCTTGTGAAAATGGAGAAGATAATTTCATCATTCTCTTACACCAATAAACTTGGAATATTTGGCATGCAGTTGTCCTACCTTTAAGTTAAACCTACTTAACCATTATGTATTTCTTTAAAGCGATTTGAATTTGGAAAGATGCATTGTGGGTTATGATGACAAAAACAAACTCCCAATCAGGAGATCTCCCGTTCAGGAGCATGTACAGTACTGTTCAAAAGAATTTACTCAATATACACAACTCGTTTTCTAGTGTGTTGTTCCATTTTATGTCAATTACGAAAAATATCATGAGACTTTTTTTGTCAGACAATAACGTTCAAGTAGCGTAACTTCGCACGATTATTTTTCAGTCTTAGGGAAATTTTAGCTTTAATTTTTTTAATAATAGTTTAATTTTCGAAATACTGAAAAACACCAGTGCTGTATATCTGTATATGAACTTACTGGAGGGCAGATCTACCGGAAGAGGCATCTTGTGGAACACCTTCCTTGAACCATCCGTACTTTATCATGTAATTCTGTTGAGAGAAGCATTAATGTTTTCGATTCAGGAAGCACATCGGATATACATATATGTACTGTAAAAGGGTTTATTGATGTGTTAGTGATTGCATAGTGAGCTATCATCTCATTCAGTATAAGTGCTACATCATACTGCCCACATGCAATACTGAGCATATCAGCAATGTAAAAGCTCTAGTATACACGGCCAGATGTGACCCGTGGTAGTGTGGCAAGGAGTTTGCTTTTGGAAAGTCGGAAAAAGGAATTTTCCCACAAACAGCAGTAACTATAGTATGCTGAATGGTTGTTATGAATGATGCTAGATGACACTTGTAAAAAGTACAGACTCTATTGACCAAAATTATCCACCAAGTTCTTCAACAGTCAAGGAGTTGTGCTGTGTACTTGAGGAAAACACTTAATCCCATTTTCCCCAGTTCATTCAGCTGTGAAATGAGTAACAGTTTCGGCTGGGGAGTTAAATTGCGATTGACAGGTGTGCCATCCTGGGAATCAAGTACTCTCGTCCCCTTAGCACCATGGGAGCCGGTAAGCTCTCGAGGTTTGCGGGACAGTGGAGAAAGTCGCTGTTACGAGATGAAATGCGCTTAGTTACGCAGATTTTGTTGCTAGTCAAATTCATGCGGTGATTGTTTGAAAAAGCTGTCAATCATCTAGCTTTGACAGGTTCATTATTTGTAATGAATATTTAAAGGAGCACTAGACCGACAGGTGAGGGCGTTCATTTTTTTTGAATATGCTTATTAACCAGGAAATTGCTATATCGTTGCGTGCTAGATAAGCATTTGATTTTTTGGGGACCCCGAAGAACTTATTTTTCAACGACACAAGTATCAAGACTTAGACCTGTGTAATCAAAATATTCCCATGAAATTTCCAAGTGACAAAAAAAAAAAAAAACTATTCGACGAAGAGCTTCTTAGTGTTTATAATAAATACGATAAAATTCCAAGCATTTACAGCCGCAAATGTGACACTGTCTTGCACACTGCACGGCCTTGTATGGGAGAAGAAGTTTATCAAAACAATTTCAAACAGATTATTCGGGAAATAATGATATTCAATTGTTTGGGAGAAACATTGTTGTGTAATGTATTCTGTTTACAGATCAACCATGATATGTAATTCAGTCTCTTGATAATACTTCAATAGTTTGGTTAATAACTAAATGTGATCAGCTAACAAAAGATAACATGTTTACTTCTTTTGTTGATGGAAATATACCTTCAAATACATTTGAACAACTAAACTTGCTACCGCAGATTGAACAATAAAATACTCACAAACGCTTCTGCTGGAACAGCTTCCACAGCCGCCACTTGGTTATTCCTTCCTTTCTTCGCTGCATTTACAGAGAAACGAAGAAGAATGAATACAAAAACAAGTTGAAAAAGTTTGTCCATTTTGTCCCTATAATACACTAGGATGTGTGTCTGAAATCAATCATAACGCAAATACCAAGATTTAAGATTTGAGCTACTCAGTCGAATTTCAACAAGGTTAGTATCACTTCGAGTTGACATGTAATATTGATTGTCTCTTTCACTGTGTAACCTGATACCTTTATGTACTAATCCAACTTGACCTCGTCTAATGTAAGTTTCGGATACCATAGGTAGTCTGAAAAGCCATATTTTCTTCCAAGAAGTGCCTTCAGCTGTTCAAAAATTGTATGATGTGTTTTCCGTGTGGGTAAACATATTGGCGACATTTTTTGAGAAAGTAGATCAAACCGAGTAAAAGAAGTTTTGTGAGAAATGTCGTAGTTAGAAATTGCAGTCTACATATTTCATTTGCATATTCTGAAACCTATTGATATAAGTTAAAACCTGATACAATTAAATGTCTACACGGAAATATAAATAATTGAATAAAATAAATTGAATAAATATATCCAATTTAAACTTATCAACTTGTCTAAAAGTTACAATGTATTTTTCTGGCGTATCTAGAATATTCGGATGCTATACTTGTTTGCATAACGCAGTTGGATAGCTCAGTTGGTACAGGGCTGGTGGTCCTGGCTCGGGCATAGGCTTGGGCAAAGACTTGAAAACTCCCAATTAAAACCCAAAAAACTTGCAGTATGGGTAGCTGTCATTAGCAGGGGAAGCTTGCAGGCGGCGAAGAAAGGAAGTGGCCACTCTACCTCATAATGACGTAGCTCAGGAAGTGTGGCACGTGACCAAGTAACATCCTTAAAGCTCAGCAATGACTGGGTAAGGAACATAACTTTACCATTACTTGCTTCCAACGGTAGTATTAACAACCTGTTTTACAGTATTAAAACAAACTCTCTACAAAATTAGGTTACGTAAGTTGTAATCCAAACTCCCGAATGAACCTGATACCAAACAGGACAGGACAAATTACAGCAAAATAAGAGAATTTGTAGAAGGTTAATATTACAAACTGGGTCTACATGAAGTTCAAGTTGGAAAATCAGTTATTGTATGCGGTGCGACAAAATAAGTTTGAAACACATTTCACACATTTGAGCATCCATGTCTATAACTTTCATGCCTATATTCCCAGTCAATATTAGGTTACGTTAAAGCCAAAGCCGGATTGTGCTAGCATGTAATTAGCAACATCAGTACGTTAAAGCAAACTATGAACAATTCAAATAGCGTCAAATTGTAAGGAACTAGCCTAACTGAGTTCCTATTTGAGAAAAAGTCGCATTTCAGATACCCGCATACTCACCAAATTCTTAAAGTGCAATCACATTACTCCCATTTAAAAGGAAGTACATTGGCTACTGTGCAAACATCATACAAAATACTGCTGACTTTTGGGGCACTTTATGGATTTGCACCAAGCTACATAAGGAAATAATCTCTCTAACCAAATCACTGAGAACTTAACAAACCCTGACACTGACTGCTCCACGAATAAAAACATCTTATGGTTAAAAATGCTTCTTATGGGCTGCTCCTCACTGGTGGAACAATCTCCCTGCATGCATCCGATGCATCAATACTCTCACTGGTTTCAAACATTCTCTAAAGACACATTTATTTATTCAATATTTTGACGTTTGAAATTTTGGTTGCATCAACATATCCTCGATTTCTGTATCTTTGTATATAAATCTTGATTTCTGTATCTTTGTATTCAAATCTTGATTTCTGTATCTTTGTATATAAATCTTGATTTATCTTTCTCTTTTCCTATCAAATTTTCATTGTAAAGTGCTTGTGAACAGACCTAGTCTAAATTGAGCACTTAAAATATGTAATAATAATAATAATGTAATAATAATAACAATAACAATGATAATTATAATAATAATAATAATGATAATGATAATGATATAATAATAATGATAATAATAATAATAATAATAATAATAATAATAATAATAATAATAATAATAATAATAATAATAATAATAATAATAATAATAATAATAATAATAATAATAATAATAATAATAATAATAATAATAATAATAATAATAATAATAATAATAATAATAATAATAATAATAATAATAATAATAATAATAATAATAATAATAATAATAATAATAATAATAATAATAATAATAATAATAATAATAATAATAATAATAATAATAATAATAATAATAATAATAATAATAATAATAATAATAATAATAATAATAATAATAATAATAATAATAATAATAATAATAATGATAATAATGATAATAATAATGATAATAATAATAATAATAATAATAATAATAATAATAATAATAATAATAATAATAATAATAATAATAATAATAATAATAATAATAATAATAATAATGATAATAATGATAATGATAATAATAATAATAATAATAATAATAATAATAATAATAATAATAATAATAATAATAATAATAATAATAATAATAATAATAATAATAATAATAATAATAATAATAATAATAATAATAATAATAATAATAATAATAATA
>JAIGNY010001569.1:340000-365000 GCA_020152595.1 Chiridota heheva | reverse complement strand
TTCATAGTTGAATAATAATTCACGTAAAAAAATAAGAAATAAAATGTCAGAAGGTCACTCTAATTAAGTATGCAATCTTTATATTTCTAGTTATTGTTCTTCGTCCAGTGATGATGACCAAGGCTACACACGATGAGCCTGTGGTTGGGTTTGGTGTGTTCGTAGATGACTGAATTGACCGACTTGAGCTCGGAAGTCTTTTCCACATGTGGAGCAAGCATGTGTAGATCCAGTGAAGGTTGAAGCAATAACCCGTTGCCTTACGAGCAACGCGCTCCATCTGCGCCTCGAGTTATTTGCATTTCACGGCAGTATCAGCTCCACTTCTCAACTCGTTACGTCAGGTGGTGCTGGTCATGGTCATGTACCTTCCAAGTTGGTATGTCGATGCAGAAGCTTTTTAGTGAGGCTTTTACCACATCCTTATACCGTTTTTTTCTGTCCGCCTACTGAACGCTGAACTTCAGAGAGCTCACCATAGGAAAGTTGTTTGGGATGCAATTGTCAGACATGCGAACTACATGTTCTGCCTCATGCCTATCTTACTTAAGCCTTTTGGAGAAGGGAGTACACACTTAGTATACCAGTAATAGTGAGAATATCAGTGTCAGGGACTTTGTCCTGTCACTTTATTTTCATTATCCTCCGGAGACTGTTCAGGAGAAAGTGAAAAGCTTTGCATACCCTGCTGTACACAGTCCAAGTTTCACAAGCGTACAGGAGGGTAGTGAGTGCTACTGCACCATAGACCTCCAACTTGGTGGTGAGGTTGATTCCCCTACGGGAACTTCTAGTTACTTCTAGTAAACAATGATTAAATGATCAAACAAATATATCAAATTATTAAGTAGAATATTACACAGAACTCGTTCCAGACTTATCAAATATAAATCAAATATCTAGCACTATAGGATCCACTTATGGATGCGACAATAGAAAACGTTTGCATTAAGGCTTAACAGATAATTCATCGTGCGTTGTCACGACTTAAGCATAGAAGCTGAGGCAGCTGACTGCATCCACGGATATCGGTGACACAGATTATATGTTTTATCCGTAATAACGCACGATAAATTATTGGTTAACCCTGTTCATTTACATAATTAAACCAACCAAGTATGGAAATTGAAGGTTTTATTACTTAGTTTATTTTCTTTTTTGAACAGATATTACAGGACTACTTTCATTAACAATTGCCACTTAGATTCATTCGCATTGCAACTTACAAGTAATGCACAATAGTGATCAACCTCAACAACTAATCATACGCGGAAAAGGGTTGTTTTGATGATAATAAGTTTGATACAAAATATATTCACAAATTAAATGCAGCAGCTATGAGGATTATAGTCATCAAAATACTAAAATAACAAAATTTGTGTCGGCTATACAGAGCCAATCGCACTATACTATGCTGTACGCTATAGCCCAGACTGCCGTATCGCACGCGTACAGCATAGTGTTATACAGTACGTTCGAAGGTACGTAGGCCGCGCCGTAAGCACCGTATGTTGATTACGAATTTATGTTAAAGATTAAAGTTATACATTTAAGTTTCGAAACAATGCAAAATTAAAACAATAAAAGCTAACACTAACACCATGCAACCACTGATCAGCTTTAAAATAAGGACATTCACAGAGCCGTTGAAAGTGCAGTTTTGACAAATGTCACGTTCTTGATATTTTTGCATTCTACCTGTCTGCCTGTGGGATAATCTGCGTTAGGCTGGTATTGTTTGTTGCATGACATGTTTGGCCTAAGCCTTTCATTTTGTGTACTGCCATTTAGGGTTGCTTGGATTTGTTATGAAAGGGTAATGAGAGGGTGATTAAGATTTGTTTGGTAATGAGAAGGTGATTAAGATTATACATTAATTTGATGAGAGGCGCTGGACTGGGATACTTAATTTGGTCAAATAATAATATAGGGAGAGGTCGGGATAATAGAAAGGGAGGGATCTTCTGACATCAGTTGTGCTAAGGGAATTTACTACGTTAGGTGGGGAGGCTGGTTTCACTTAATGCAATTCTACCAATAAGGTTAAGGGATGATCTGAGTGGGTAGGGAGGTGGTTTCTCCTGAGATGGAATTTTAGCTATACAAAACATGGGAGGAGAGATGATAATCACTTAGAAGCAAGACTTTCAGCTGTGAGATACTGTATAGAAGGAGAGATGATAATTACTTAGAAGTCAGAATTTGAGCCGTAATGTAATGTTTGAGAATACTAAAACCTGTGGTGAAAGGATCGGACTCTGAATTTCAATTCAGTTAAAAATGGGCACAACACATTTAAGTCAAATTATTTCTGGCTGCTTTATTTTATAACTTGAAGGTTATAAACTCAAATCATACACAAATCAATATTCATCTTTACTCGTGAGAAGTTTTTACTCATGAGCAGTATTTTCTCTCGTGAGAAGTTTTACTCACGAGCAGTAGTTTTACCCACGAGCAGTATTTTCTCTCGTGATAAATTCTACTCACAAGCAGTAGTTTTACCCACGAGCAGTAGTTTTACTCGTGAAAAGTTTTTACTCACGAGCAGTATTTCCTCTTGTGAGAAGTTTCACTCACGAGCAGTAAGTTTTACTCACGAGCAGTAAGTTTTACTCACGAGCATCAGTTTTACTCGTGAGCCACTATAACTACTTGTGAGCAATAATAACATTTTTTTCCAGAAGCCTTTAGTTACTGGGAAGCAGTTGTTGCAGTTTACTTCTTTTTTGATTCACCCTATTTGCTTATCATGAGTAGTGCCATATTAAAGTTAGTCTCTTTGTATCTTAACCATGGGTCTCCGTGTCTTATGATATACTCAAGCTGTGTTTATTTGCATATGTACGTCTTAAGCTCCAACTGATAGTATTAGCACCGTTAATTGCCCTCCTCGCTCCGTTGTATTTCTCATCAAAAATCAACAAGTTAGGGAGAAATATCTCATCCCATCAAAATACTGTCCTCTGTGCAAACAGTACGTAGGAGGTCCGCGTTACAGTATTCAAAACGATGTACTCTCTTCTCTGGCATTTTCAAGCTTCGTAAAGTGACCGGGCGAAGACGTTTCACAAAACACCATCCAGGCAGATTGTTTGTATCGAGCGCAGTAAGTATGTTCCCCATGGTTAGTGAAGAGTGATAACGGTAAAGTATTCCAAAATGCACTTGGTATTACACCATGAGTGTATTTCAGCGACCATAGTATCACGAGCATGGTATTACGTCGTGCTTTTCTCTAATGGCATTTCATTCTGGCAAATCTGTGGTGGACTTAATGTAACAATGGCGGCATCAGTGACATTTTCTGCTTAATTTCCCAGCTCAACGTGGTACTGGACTGTCTCTATACTTCGCCAATGCTAATGGGCTCCTAGAGGTGTAGAAACAAAGTTGAATTACACACTGGAAAACTAGCTTTGGGCTTTTAGTCAAGAATGAATAACACATAGTGGTTTAACATATGTTTAATATTTGATTATTGTAACTAAACATAGTTGAAAAATTCAAACTACAATCGATCACTTTGATTTATATTTAACTAGTGTAGATTTAGTTCAAATGAAATGTTGTAATAATGAATAACTGTTCATGAAAAGTTTAATCTTATTTGAGAGTTCAACTGTTTATCTCAAAATCTTTGGCATGTTTACCGATATTTTCGTTAAAGGAATATTCCAGTGAATTTTCACCAATTTGACTTTGCAGTGTAAAGTGTGATGTAGTAATTGTAGATCTAAGACGACGTTTTTGCTCTTTTTGATAAAATGATTGCTTGCTTCTAAATTATTGGAAAATGTTTTTCTAATTATTGCGATGGGTATAACATGCACTTTGCAAGAAAATGATTTGTCCATCTGCTCTTTTCACTTAAACTCTAAATGAAAAAAAATCAATTCTAATTTTATAGAAATACATACAGATTTATCTTGGATCTGCAATTTTGACATCACACTTTACACTGCAAGATCGCTTTTCCATACACTGGTGATGTGTGATAAAGCAACAACTTCCAAACGGAATTGATATCAAGATGATTTTTTTTTCTGTATTAGTCTTTTACCATATAAATGGTAAAAAACTCAACATTCTATTCACTGGAATAATCCTTTCAGACTATACAGTTGCTTACAATGAGGTTAGCCTACTGAACTAGGGAATTATAAAGGATTACATTATTTGCGATAATGTTTGTATAGTTCAGAGACGCTTCCGGTTTGTAAGTTCTTGAGCCAGGAATTTGTTTTAACAAGTCCCTGTTTAGCGATTTGGAACTTGGTAGACTCTGTGGGTATTACACATAAGTGATTAATTGGATATCATAACAGTTGGTATAGAACAAATACACTTTTCTATTCGTACATGGCATCAATAGCACGTTTAACAACAAACCCTATTTTACATACAAAATATGCAAATAAGGTTTGTTATTAAAAGATCACCATGTCAATAGACACTAAATATATATATCATGCAAACGTGTACATTATGTAATAAGTGTGGGGAGTGATAATTCGGCAACACTTTGCTCTATACAAACCTGACAAAGACCCAATTATAAATGTAATCATGTTTTTAGAGCTAGGCCTACGATTTTAATGACATTGTTCTTAATGCGTTTACGTTTAAAATTTTGTAATGTGACCTTATACTTATAACGGGGATGACTTAAGGATTCTTACGAACATTGGCGCTGATAGAGTTTAAAAAGGGACAATAAGGTGAATCTACCTCTTTTTTTCTGTCCTAGATTATAATACTTTATTTGTTTTTTGATCTTTCGTCTTGGTGATGTTCTTATTGCTGAATGCGTTTCTTTTATATTCTGAAAATATTGTATACTACCTAAGTAATAACCCGGTACATTGGCGGACGCAGAGACCCTTTCTTTTACAGTGGACAAACAAAAAGTTTTATCATAACCATATGATTCTCTCCTTCGTGACGTTTATTTGAAATCTTAATTTTCCTACATATTTGTTTTTGTATTTTACAAACTGTTATAAATGTACAAGGTACAAAGATGTTAGCATAACTTTTTGAACCATCGAGAATGGGAACACAAACCACGTCTTTCCGCCCTGGGGTGGTTAGTGAAGATGAAAAATGGTGCGTATCAGAACCTTGACGTTTACTAAATGTAGATACATTTTATCTTATGAAAGTGCCAGAAGAGCACTCGAAATTCATAAAGAGTTCTTATAATAGAGCTCTTATATCGAGTTTTCGAATTATTCTGATCAGTTTGAGTAAAAATTAACACTGCCAATTCAAGCATTAGCTTCAAAAGATGGAATGCATTGCTATTCATTTCTGCAAGAGCTTTAATCAGTGTACGTAGCCACCATATGTCAGGTTACAATTCTTATATACAGTCATGGACGCATGCAGGTGAAAAGGCCAAGTGGAAGGGCAAAACATAATAAGAGGTCACTTTCTCTGACGTCACTTGAGACGTAATAGAGTGTACCAGAAGAAACTCGACCAAAGGTACTTCTTACCTACATTGTCCGTGCAATGAAAGGAACTCCTTGTATGCATACATTTTCTTGTGGGTATATCCGATTCGAGTACGAAATCGTCCCAGATACGAATCCATAAGATATACCTGGTATTTCTGACGTATATCAAGGACAGCATAATTCATGATAATTAGCTTACTTATATGTGACTATATCAATAGTTCTTTCCTTATCTCTACAATACAAACAAAGCACAAAGAGGTCTTTAAAAGTTAAAATAATATTGCATTGTTTTTATTCATTTGTCTATTTATCTATTTTCAAAGCTTATTCTATTTGCCTTAGTTTGGGGACTGGGCTAGCTTCTTACATAAAGGTATATGGACAGGTACAGATTCTATATTCACCAACAAGAGCTTCGAGTTCTGAACAAAGTAGTCGTTGTTTTGAACAGAGTAGACGTTGTTCTGAACAGAGTATTTATTGTTCTAAACAGAGTAGTCGTTCTGAAGAGAGTATTCATTGTTCTGAACAGAGTAGTTGTTGTTCTGAACAGAGTAGTTGTTGTTCTGAACAGAGTAGTCGTTGTTCTGAACAGAGTAGTCGTTGAATTATGTTAATAGTTTCAGTGTTATGGTTGATCAAAGTTTGAGTAAATTTGGATGTATGGAAAAGTTATGATATATGAAGAAGAAGTCAGCTCAAAATTATTAATGTAATTCTGTCCTGAATTTCAGTCTCTTAATGAAAATTAGACTGTTTTCTCCTGGTAAATTTTGATTGAGTAAATGAATCGATGAAGCAGACTCAAAACTTGTTAACATAAAAAAATTCATAGGGATTCTTCTTGCAATGTTACCAAATTTCAATAAAATTTGGCCTTAAAAAAGACTTTAACATTTAGTGCTGTAACTTGGCCAATGTAAAGTGCTGTAACGTGGCCAATATTTTACCAATTTTGATCAACGTTTTTGCTATTTTCAATGTGCATGGCATATTTTTGTCCAATTATGCTCTCAAGTTGTTGCTACCTGTCTAAAGATCTCTAAAGTAAACTGATATAAAAGGCAGGTTAACCAAACAATTTTATGGCAACCATAATTCTCTTCTAGGATAATTGTCTTTCTACAGGATATCCACAAGCTAACAACAAAAAGTAATACTGCGAAACAGTGATACTGTTACAAACAATAACACAATCATCACCATGTAAAAGTGCAGAGAAATTTATATAGGGTGATATCCGGCTCAAACATCAAGTGGTAGAAAACAAATGTTATGCAATCAAAAAATGAAGAACGCCATCACATACTGCATAATTTGATAGTTAAACGAAAATTCAAATGCATCTAAGTTGTAGTTAGATTATAATTCTACCAATCATATCTGTACACGACGTGATGAAGTGTCCAACCGTTCAACAATACATATCTTTTTAGGCTAGTACCGTTCCATCAGTTCAAGAGATTCTCCTCTTCAGGAAAAAAATATTTTTTCCCGAAAAGGAGACAATCTCAGACGCCATTTTGAAGATTACCAATGATGCCTCTAACGAAACAGTGTAATGGTATGGCACAACATTTGTATGGGTTCAAGAAATTTTATACCAAAGTAGGTCAACTTAATTTTTGAAAATGCAAAATCTACACTTATTAATCTATAAATTATCCGTGTGCCAATTGGACATGTTACCACGCCGTTGAAGAGATATCTAATGACAAACTTACAAATTCTGGCCTGTTTTCGCTGGGATTTTAGAAGTAACGCAGACACCATCCAGTACCAAACAAGAAGTATAATGTCTATTGCACAAACAGGTATGCACACAAGGCAGCTTGATCACTTCGCACATACAATGACCGCTTATAAGCTAATTAAAAACCGTATGTCAAAGCACTTGTATATGGAAATGGTTTTCTCCTTTTCGGTGGAAAATAATTTTTCTCCTGAAGAGGGGAATCTACCGCACTGTACGTGGGGTCTTAAGATAAATCTTACGATATATAGATTGTTATACAAGATGACAAATATGGTGTGACGCCCGTAATATATTACTTCCATTTGTATACATTGTATATGTTTTTAACAAGCTTATGTAGTAGTATTGAGATATTTAATTGATAAATTTACAAGCACATCAACTCTTCGCCTAACTTTATAACTATAACAAGTTTATGCATTTCCTTACAACATATTGTTGGCGATAAGTATGTAATCATCTGGAGATTTTCTCAGGAGCCCATCATCTTCAAGTGGATCCTGTCAAGATACTACATTGGCTGCATAAAATTCATATACCCTCCCCTGGTCAAGATATCGCTATTCAAAATTTTCAAGGGTACGGGCCCACCATCATTAAGTGGGCCCCAAGGCGATCCTATATTGAGTGCATGAAGTCCATAGACCGGCTCCTGATCAGGACATCGCTATCTAAAATTTTCAAGGTCATGGGCCCACCCTCACTAAGTGAACCCCCTCCCCTCCTCCCTGATTGTCCACTTTCTCCCTAATTAAACACCCCCTCCCTGATTAACCACCTTTTCCTGATTAACTCAAACTGTAACTCCAAGATATCCACACTCGATCCCATCCAAGCCTTTTTCCGTTCATACAATGTAAATAAACAATTCAGCTTGTTTGTTGCTTCACGTGCTTCCAGCAGTCTAGATTAAACGCTTAAAGGAATGTTCCCGTACATTTTTATTGTCCTATGCATGATCGATAGAGGACGATTAAAGGAACAATTGGTATTAATATCCATGTTGATATCTGTATCCGTTGTGGAGCTATTACATTTGAAAGATTACACTTTTTCAAATGTAATAACTCCTCAACGGAATAACATACCCACATAATTTTTACACAAATTGGTTGTATTCACAGATATATTGCTTAAACAAATTAAAGGAAAGGTATCATGAATAAATTTGGAAGTGAACGCCGCCGTGCTGGTAACGTCGCTTCCAGTTATTAATTTTCCTTTTTGATTGCGAGAAATGTGTCGTGTTTGTTTTTGATAACAAATGTAGGCCTCTATGGTCGGTCCGGCGGATGTGTGATCGATAACATCGCAGATTTCTCGCAATCAATAGGAAAAATGGAAACAGGAAGTGACGTTGCAAGAATGGCGGCGTTCACTTCTGAATTCATTTATGGGAAGATACCTCTCTTTTAATATGAAAAGCAGGTATTAATATCAGGGTTCAGTAAACGAAGTCATACCAAGGACGTCATCAAATTGTACCCCGCATTATTGTGGTACATTGGACTATTGAAACTGATATTACCAGTACAAGGAAATCATGTACACTCGAATTGAGCTTTTTCCATTAATCTACAAACCAGAAAAAACAAGTTTTCAATTCATATATCAATATTGCATTAACTTGCATTGCAGTAGTAGCAATGAACTTAATGGGCTGATGGAGACGAGGTTGGAATAGCAGCTGCCTGAAAAACAACATGGGAATAAAATTTGACAGAATCAAAAAAGCAGCATTTGATGTCATGTATTACATGTATACCTCCAAATTGATACTGTGTGTACGTTTGGAGAAATTTGCTCTTGGCAGTAAAATATGTTTTAAATTGTTATCTTTATGAAAAGAGGTAAGAGTCGAAGGCAACCCTACCCATTTTCAAATTTGGGTCTGCGTTTTGTCTCTTCTCTGGTGGATGTCCATTTGGGAACTAGATAATTTATTGATTAATAAGTATACATTTTGAAAATGAAATTGATCTACTTGGTTATAATTTTTTAGAACCCATACAAGTTCTGTGCCATAGCGTTACGCTGTTTCGTTAGAGGCATCATGGGTAATCTTCAAAATCGCCTTTTGGCAAAGTTGCATTGTAGTAAAAGCAACTGCATAGAGACGCAGTGTCTCAGTGGTTATGTAGTCATGCTCATGTGCAGGAGGTACCGTATTTGACTTACGTCACGAGTGCTGCGTTGTATTCTTGTGCAAGACACTTTCATTTTGTTGCTCCAGTCCGCTCAGCTGTACATGAGTACCAGCACTGCTGGGAAGTTAACATGCGGTGCACTAGCGTCATTTCAATGGGGAGCTACGTGCTCTCATCCGCTTACGCCAACGAAACCGAGAATAAGCATGGTGGATCATCTTTGCCAGAATATGGATTAAACTAAAAGCACAGAGATGATCGGGAGATGGACAAATAATCGAAATTTTGATTATAATATCCACAGTAACTTTACTTTTTACTGTTTAACAAGTAGCGTATTTATTTGCAAATTGGCTGGTATCTAAGGATCGGTTTTTGTTTTTATGTTATTCCTTTTTTATCAATTTTTGATTTGCATGTCATCTTTATGTTACTTGGTAAATAATCATGAACATCCGATATTTGTAATACATTTAATAGCAAAATGATAGTGTTCATTGTAATATAATTTTTGTTGTCCATCCTTTTAGTTGTTCATATTTGCTTTGAATGATTATTATTCATTACAAACTACATCTTCTTTTAATACTACTGATAGATAAGTACCAATTTATAATAAATAGATGTATTCATGAACATTAAAGATATGTTATGCATTTAATAACAAACCAATAATCTATTATCAAACATTGTTCTTGATTTTGAAATTATGCTCTGTGTTTTGAATATTTGTCTATTTACAGTGACTAAAGCCAGACTTATTTGTTATTTTGATTGGCCGATTTTGTTGGTAATATGTATAGAAAATAAATGCTCTATTAAATAATCAGGCATGAGTATTCAAAAGCCTGTAAAATGGAAGAGTATCCTATTTTGATGGAATTTTTCACTAATAAAGAAACCTCGTTTTATCAATCCTGCAGCATGCCTATTAATAGGAACATTTATAACACACGAGAATATTGCAGTTATGCAGCCATATTGTTCAGATGTTGCGATAAAATGTCATTGTTTCTAATTCATGTACTTGGAAGTATTAAAATATCATTGTGTGGAAAAACATTTGAATTTTCAAAATGGCCGTTTTGCGCTTAAAAACCTAGTTCTATTGTCTATTTTATCTAATATTTCGAAAACGGCGTAGTGAACATATCAAAAAGTTGTAGCCATGTCAGAAATATGGGTATTTTCATAAGTTTTAAGTTTCCCCTAGCAAAGATATTTTCCCAGACGTATTTCATATTAGAAAAATGTAACATTGCATAAGGCTTTAACGTTAGGATACAAAGGATCATGGAAAATATCACAAAATGGCGGCTTCCATGTAGCAAAATGTTCCCATTAATAGCAACATTTATGTTTCCATTAATAGGCATGCTACCGGATTGTTTAAAGTGAGAATTACCCTGTTACGTCTAAAGCCGTCATGTCATAATTCATAAGGAGGGCGATTTTGATAACAATATACAAATAAATCAGATTTATTGAATAGTTCTGAATATTCAAAAGGCTTTTAAATGGTCAATATTTTCATTTGATGGGATTTTTTTGATTGAATTACCTTGAAATTGTAACCATTTCATCAGGTTTTGTCGGAGATTTTGATTATTTCCTGAAATATATCCATAAAAGGTCATGCTCTGTTAAGTGTTCGGCAGAAACAAAGGCCAACGGAAACGAACTGGTCTGACTATTGTGGTTTTGACATATGTGTGGCAGGAGAAATGTGGGAAATATTGTTGACGAATCACGTCTCATCTAGATGCCTGTCATTACAAGGAGACTATAATTAACCGGAGAGTTTCAATCTCGTGATCAAAATTCAATTAACAATATGCTTGAAATGATTGTAAGACCAGGAATGTGGTATACCACATCTCTGGTAAGACAAGTGCCAAAATTATCGGACGATTAGTATTGCAAAAAGCCAAAACAAATCTGAACTCAACTATCTTTTCTAACCTTCGTGGACAATTACTCTTACTGATAGATTATCTCTATATAATTCGGTCAATACTTTGATTAGGTTGTCCCATTATGTTTAAATTACTTATTAAAGTAGTTGTCTTATGAGTATGCATACATGTTTCCAAAAAAGCAAAGTACTTTTTACCTTTTTATAGAGAAATATAAATCAAATACGTTGTTCAAACATATCAACTTTATACAAATACACACATAAATACAAATAACGTGTGCACAACGGAATGACCTTGATTGAAATGTCTTGGATTTTTTATAAAATGTATTTAAGATTGAAAATTTTACGAACAAAAATTAATTGAAACTAGGTTTTTGGTCATAAATTGTTAACATATGATATGTTAAGTATTCGATATATTAGATCCTCGTGAGAAAAGCTTCAATAATTATTCCTGTAATGTAAAATACTATGTTTTGACTGTATGACATTTGTATGTATAAATATGTAAAACAAACACGTAGAATTCCGAAAAATAAATATAAATTCCTTCAATAATTGTTATTGCTTTTTTAGTGCTGTTCTTTCTTTTTTTTAGTTGATCATTTTACTGTTCAAGTTCACAAAGTTCTTTGCAATTTGCACCCTCCTTCACCATTCGCATTTTACAAATTTCCGAAACATGGTTGCATTTACAAGAACAGAAATATTCAATAAATATCAACGGGAAGTTGACTTGCATATGTGTTGTTCGAATTGGGTGGGGATTGATTGACGAGGGTATAGGTCGGAGATGCATATGGTGTCGGTAAGCTCAGTAACAGATTTGGCATTTTTTAATTGTTATGTATTTTATGCTTAGTTTAGTGAAATATTAAACAATTGGGACTGGGGATACTTGCTGTGTTTGGTGTTGGCTTGTAAATGCGAGTGCATTGCTATGAATCGGTACCAAATATGTGTGATGATGCGTACCAAAGCTTTCAATGAATGAGAAATAGAAAGATATTAAAAAATTACAGAAAGATGTTGAGCTGTTTGCCCAGTTCTACATCGTAATTTTAGCACTTGCATTGAGATTTCATCAGCTATTATAGAGGTGCTATTTTCAAAATAAACAAAGTATGATTGGAAACTTTCTTAAGCAATATAGAAAATGGTACATGCTCAGAGACTTAAGATCCAAGAACAAAATTTAACTATTGTTTTAAAATTAATTGCCTCTTTTAAAATATTAGAAACCTTTCTGGGTGATTTATCGAGATGGGGTATAACATGCACTTCACAAGAACATGCTTTGTCCAACCTTACACTTAAATCACGGGTTCTGAATTGATTTTTTCCAAGGGCCATCATTTCGCACCAGCCTCAGGCTGCGGGTCAATCGCATGGCAAACCCAGCGTCACATGACAAACAAAACCCCCTCAAAATAATCCCTGAATACAAACAAGCTGAGAGCGCGCGTGTGATAAAGATATATGCTAGATGTCGACGGTTCTTTTATCTGTCTTCCTTTGACAAGTACAGTGGCGTCACCAGAGATTTTCGTTTGGGGGACACAGCAGTTCAGAGGAAGAAAATGGGTGGCACTATCAAAGTGGCGCCTATTAGTGGCTCGCGAAGCGTACGCGTAACGGCATGGGGTTGAAGGGCCTCTGGTGGGGTCCAGTGGAGAAGCTCTGGTAGGGTCCGCTCTGCAGATTTATTGTTTTTGATGCCCCAAAATGGCTTAAAATCAAACACATAAATTCCTAAATTAATTTAAGACAGGAAGAAAATTTCGTGCCTCCTCTTAGCGACGCCACTGGGCAGGCCGCGAGTCTGCCCAATTTATATCGGCACTGAAGATAATATTTTATTTATTAAGCTGCTGATCTGCCTAGAAAATCTCAAAGTGGACGAATATTTTGCGATTTTTACCGATCTCTTTCAGATTGATCGTTATGATATTTTATTTTTCAATACGACCGTTTGCGGGCCAGATTGCATTGTCTGGCGGGCCAGATTTGGCAAGCGGGCCGCCTTTAAGAATCGCCGTTCTAAATGAAAGAAAATCATTTTCATTTTATTGAAATACATAAATAATTATTTTGGATCTGCATTTACGACATACTTTTACACTATTAGGTCTTTTTTCAACACACTGGTGAAATATTTGAAGTGCATTAACTCCTACTGTTTGTTTCTTTATAACTTATTCCAAAAAAAACTTTACACACAGACATTTCAATTTTTCTTCCTGGCGAACCAGTACATTGAAGTCAACCTGTTAGATCAAAATGTAATATTTGGAGATAAATATCATAATGTGTCCATTCCTTTCTAATCCGCTGTAAATCAAAATTTTGCTTTCAGTTCTAGATACTTATTTTTGCAGTTATCACACTTTATTTTACACGCAATGGAAGCAAGACGTTTCTTACTTTCTCTTTGATTATTGTTTGTTGTAAGAACCTCAATCATGTACCATTAAGTTTATTGTTTTTGTTTGTGACAAAGGACAGATGGCCTAAAGCAATGTAAATAAATTGTATTGTATTGTATTGTATTGTATTATTTTTGAATTTTATGTGACAGGATATTATTATATGTCGAAAATGATGGTTTTGGTTAGGAAGTTATTGCATTTCAGAGGTTTCACACCAGCGTGTTGAAAAGTGACCTTGCAGTGTACAATGCGATTTCATACAGGCAGTTCAGAGACAAGTTTTTGGATATTTCTATACAACAATAAAGTGTTTCTTTTAGTTAAGAGTAAGTGTGGATTTCTTCGAGTTAGGACTCCCGAGTTAGGGGGAATAAGTGAGGGGGGGGGGGGTCCACTTGATGATGATGGGCCTATAACCTTGAAATTTAAAATAGCGATATCTTGAGCAGGGGTTGGTCTAAGGACTTAATACACTCAATATAGGATCTCAGTGCGGCCTACTTAATGATGATGGGCCCATAACCTTGAAAATTTAAAATAGCGATAAACTGATCACTATATGATATTTTTTTCCGAATCTGAAATGTTATTTTCAACAGAGCAGAAAATGACGGTAGAGTCATGCACTTATCACTCGTGTATTTGATATATAATTCATAATCTATTATGAATTTTCTCTCAATAGCATTCCATCCAAGCACGACATTACCGTTATAAATGTCATATTGATGTACAGTGATCACAATGTGTGAATGTCCAGTGGTGCTATTTCCTCGAATTAAACTCATTGTTTGTAATCACGAGGATCAGTGATCGAATCATCGCTACTAGGTTTGGAAAATGTAGGTCAAGTACTTGATTGCGGTTTTGGGCAGGTGATTGTTCCTGAAGCCACCTGACTGGTTACAAATGTAAGGTCTTGGAAAGAAAAAGCAATATCATGTTGTAACATATCCATCATAAATACAATTTATGTTTTCTTTACATACTGAAATGTCATGCGATTTGACGGAGGTGATTCATTGTATGTAAACAAACCAATAGGACCCTGAAAACCAGGAACTACGGAAATCTTCAAGCCTTAGATGTTATCATAATGATTCCGGAATGGAAATTGGAGCAAAGTGTACAAGCAGACGTCAATTTAGTCATGTCCTTTTCATACTGTATCTAGATTTTCCTCTGTTAATCTTTTAAATCTTTCATGAATTGCACATTTTACTCGATTTATGTTGCAAACATAGAGAATACACCACCTAAGCTAAATATTTAAAATTGTATTTCTAAGGTGCTTTTGTCCGAGGGCACTCGTCGAACATGGGCAATTTCGTGCAAGTTCCTTCATTTTTGGGAATTTGTTTTCAATTTTGGAGAAGATTCTACCAAATTCAGAAAATTTCCTTCAATTTTTATAAAAATTTCTTCATTTGCGTATAATTTGCTGTAATTTTCATGCAATTTTCTTCATTCTCGAGAAATTTTCTTCAATTTTTGAAAAGATTTGATCAAAATTGCAAATTTTTGTAAAAGTTTTGTAAAATTTCCTCCATTTTTGTGAAATTTGCTTCAATTTTCGTGCAATTTCCTTCATTGTTGTATAATTTTCTTCAATTTTCGATTTCGTAAAATTTGCTTCACTTTTCGTGCAATAAAATATACACAATTGACCGTATGTCCAGATGTCATTATCAGTTGGAAGGGAGTGTCAATTGTTCTTTTGATCAGCTTATTTCAAATCTGGGTAAAACTTATTTGTATTATATTCTCTTAATTTTAACCTTAACACAATGCAGTAACGATGTAAATGACCGCGCGTTAATTTTGTTTCAATCAGCTTTGATTTCAAATCTGTGTAAAAGGTATTTGTATAATATTCTCTTAGTTTTAATCTTAACACAATAAAGTAACAACGTAAATAACTGCGCGGTTTTCAATTGAATCTAAGTTTAACTTGAATCTCTTGTAGAAAGATATATTATATTATGATACTGGATATAACTTCAATGAGAATACTTTCATACATTTATTCCCATTATAATGATGTTGTAAATTTTGCAGAAACAGGACCAAGTGTCTATGCCTTTGTACTCCGTCCCTCCCTTTGTCGTCCTTTCAAAGAAAAATTAGCGGCAAATTCGAACGAAATGTTAACTTGGTTTATTATTGAAATATTCGAATTGTTAATGATGTTTTATTCGACGAGTTAAAGATTCGCTAAGTGAGTATCAAAATCTATTGAATTAAAGATGTCCGAAATCAAATCAGAGTATTTAAACTTTTTCTGATGGGGAAAGGGGACGAGAAAGCTTAAAAAGAAAAGACAAATATATTGTTCAAGAAAGTATTATTCAAATTGGGCGGAGGATTTAGTTACATGCGTATGGGTTGTAGGGGTATAACTCTATCAACCGAGGTTGACATTTATATAACTAATCCTCAACATTGGTTTCAATAGAAGATACACTATTGGCAATGTAATACGGAAAGCCATCGTGGCTAAAGAACCCTCATGTTTTCCACATCATTAGGTGCTTAACTGAGCTTGTTATAAATCGCTAAAATAAAAAAGAAACTCTTCCAATAAACAAAGCCATAACATTATAGAGAAAGTAACATGTCATATATTTTGCTAATAACAATTTTCAGATAATTTGATAAGCAGACCTTTCCTTCTTCTAAATCATTATTTAATAGCAAAGATTAAGAACCTCGCCATAATTATCCGAATTGAAAGTGAAATGGAAAGGTAACTAGTATTTGGATAAGTTTAAACAAAATGCATTCTTTTTAGGAATGCTATTTCGGAGTAAAAATGTTTTCGTAAAACTTTAAACAAGTATTAGCTTTAAATATTTCCTTTCAACCCATATAAGGTTGATTTTTCCACGGCAGTCAGGGTACTTTAAGGGAGTGCTTTTGTTTCTATATGGCCTACTAGGCCATATTAGTGACAATCACTTATCTTTACCAACGGAAGATATTAGATTTCTGACGCATAGGTTGGAAAAGCCACACCAGGAAGTCGTCACCGAGAAACATCATACAAAAAGAGTAATCCAAGCGACCTTTATTGTTTTGTTACAGATCGAAGGGGACTTGACAAGATACAGCTAAATGTAACTGTAATATTATAATCAAAACACGACTATCAAGCTATAAACCAGTTGTCTCTTACTTCTGAATTACTTTACCGATTACTCGACTTTTCAGTAGCCAAAACTATTTCTTTTAATGGAGAGGTATACTTTTTATCCTCTTTTGTGTACCTTTGTGGTCTATGTTTTACATTGCCATGGTGTGCAAGCCTCAAGTTTAGAAGAAATTATAGTTTCTCAGGAGAATCTGGAAAAAACTATGGTAAGTACTTTTTCTTAATTATATTCCAGCCCATTTCCATGTAAGTTCTTTCAAATTTGATTGCTCAATTTTTCTAGAAAATACCTTTCAGTTTTAAACGCCTTGATATTAAAACAATCCTCATATGATATTCTCATAACAAACGCTGATATCGGTAATGAGTTTTATTCAATTAGCTTAACTACCCTACGTACATGTGGTAAGTATTTGGCCTAATCTTCGAATGTCCCCAATTTGATAGACAGCGTAGAAGCAAAACATTCTGTTCACATTTGTCTATGCGTGTGAGTTTTTATATTTTTTTTTATTTCTGTCAAAGTGTAAATTTAATATCAAGATCTTGCCATCCTTAAGTGCTTAAGTATCTATGTAATCTTTCGAGTCAAGAAGATACTGCATGTTGCACACAAAAAAAAGACTTCAGATGAAATTGGCATAGAACAGTATTCTGACTAATCATATCTTATCCGTCACTATATAACGAGTAAAGTGAAACAAGAATATTCTCACTGCTAGTCAATTTTGGTAGTCTTTGTATTATTTCAGACCATTGTCTCAGACTAGAGTCACCTACTGCCTACGATCGGTGGTTTTGTCTTCCTTTTTGTGATCCTAGAGAAATAGATTCGTTCAGTTGCTTTATTCTTGTCTATAAAGAAAATGGACAACATATTTTAATTGTCCAGGACTGTGTAAAACAAAGTTGCCTACTTGTACTGCTTGGGGACTGAAAATGTATGTAACTTTATTTCCAGTTTTGAGACTAAAAATTTAGGTAACTTTATTCGCGTCGGCATAGCCAAGAGGAAGCTGACTTTACTTCTCTTTCCTGCTACACTTCGATAGACAGTAATATGATACCTTTAGCGAAAAATATTAATATCTATTGTCGTTTGTGCTTTCTATTCAATTTCTAAACTTCATGTTGTAATGTTGTATTTCATATTAAGATCATGCCTATGTAATCTTTTAGTCATAATGCATTTTACATACCAGCTAAATGTGACATACAGCAGATTTCTTATCAATTAAATAATATCAGTCTCATAACATAAACAAAGAGATGAATAGAATGAAACAAAATTATTCTTTTTGGTGCAATAATCGTTTAAATTTCACAATCTGCTTGTTTTTCACTAAAATATTCCTTATAATTGTGTGGGTCTTTACGATATTTAAGCAAAGTGAATCTGAGTAGACATCCGAATGACATCGGAAAAAAATGTTTGTACTGTTGTATTAAAAGTACTTTATTAATTTTTTATGAGTTCCTTTTGAAGACACCCAAACATGTTTAATGTAATTTGTTGCATTTATTTCCTGAAGTTGATTCATTTTGAATATAATATATAATCACAAACTATATTTTCGTATTGGATATTGATTGTGGTACTGGTAGGAATCAAAAGCAATTTGCCACATCATTCTTGTGACAACAACTTCTGCCCTTCTTTAAAGAATTGTTTCCAAATTGAAACATCCATTTTTTTTTAAACGTCATCATTACTAATTTATGATAGAATTTGATGGACCTTGTTTGCTTTTATTCTTTTAATATATTTTTTGACGCGTTTTGACGACTAAATATGCTCTGTAGTTATCAAGAATATATGCACAGAATATTGTCACAGCATATGTGCATAACTGGTTTGATAAGAACATTGTTGTAAGACTCAATTCTGAATACTGTTTAAGCCAATTGTAAATTATTTTATTGAATACTATGTTTAATTGAACTGCAAAGCGTAACAGATGGAATCTTCCAATCGTACCGTAAAAACATGAAAAAAAGAATATGGGTTACTGTAAGAAATCGCATCGCAAAAGAAGGCGTGAGGTGGCGTCTTCTTTAATTGTGCTTCTCGCAAGATATAATACATGTTTTGAAATGTGTCTTACATTTCTCAACTGAGATAACCTGTCTGAGTTAGATGACTGACAGCTTTTTTAACCAAACACCGCATAAATTTACCTAGCAACAAAATCTGCGTAACTAAGTGGGCAAACATCCGACGCGGTACTGGTACAGTACAGCTAGCTAGCGGCGCGCGCTCATGTAGTCAATGCAATTTACCCCTTTACTGTGCAAAACAAATTTCTGCACACAAAATGGTGAACAAAAAATGCACGGGGTCCGCTGTGGGCTTTGTAAGTCAGATTGCTGTTACCCAGAGCAGTTACCAAAACTGAATTTGGTTTATCCCATGGGCTAAAATCTCTAAAGATCCAGAAAAATGCCATCAATGTATCAAAGCTTGCCGCAGCCTCGCGAACATCTGTATGTCAATGCATTGGTAATGCACGATGGCGGATTTGAGGTTTGTTTGCTCCACATACCTACCACGTTGCTATGGTACAGTAGGTGTGACTTATTTCGTAACTCAGAGACGTTAATTGAACTTTCGATCGACAATTGAGATATTATGAAGATTAAATATGCAATATTATCAAGAAGAAAACTGTTGGTATGGAAACCTTAATACTCCCAGGCTTGCTGCCCTATCCCGGGCCGTATACTCTCCAGGTTCTTTCCAAAGTGAGACACTAAGTGGTGGCTACTAAATCATTGTGTTTGTTTGTTTAACCTTGCAAATACTTTCTGTCAAAAAATAGATACCATAGAAACAATGAGAAATCATTGTTGGTATTTACAAATTAGCTTACGAACTATGTGTATTATTACTGCTAAAAACATAACAAATAAATGCAGTCCCAAAGTATACGAAATTAAATAATTATTTATCAAGGATTACGTCTGATTTTGTGTGACTTATGTAATAAACCCCTTTTCGAGATGATTTCAGGAGATGTGATGAAGATATAAACTTCAAATTTAACAAAGATCCTACTCAATCTCCTTGACACTTCCAGGACTACCTCAAGAAATTCCAGTATATTGGAAATCAAATGGAAACAAAGAGAATTGGAACATTAGTCAGCGCGGATGAATTTAAGGAAATGGTGAAGCGAATGCAGCTTTATATGGACGTACCAATGACGGGTATCCTCGACACGACAACTATGAATAAAATGGTGGAATCGAGGTGTGGTGTGCCGGATCCTATGGGGGTTACCGACGAAGGAAATGCACTAGGCGGGCGTTTCCGTCGCTTTGCTTTAACGGGTGGAAAATGGAGGAAAACAGCTCTGACATACTAGTAAGACTTGCTATTTTCCATCTTACATTTTAGCTCATTATGGTACATTTTCATTTCTTTTAACTGTAAGCTTATCTTTACTTAAAATGTTAATCATAAAAAAGAATATTTAACATGTGGAAACTAAGCATCATCTAAAAAGTTTCTCAAACATGCAGATTATAAATGGTAGGATCAGGCGTTTAAAGTTAACCGCGGTTATCTTTAAAGGGATACAATATGCCTTTCGGTCTTTAGTCTTTAGAGAGTCATAAATCAAATGTTCAAAAGTATACGTTTCCAACTATTCAGTCATTATCAAGTGTACCATAACAATTCGTGTCACAAAAACAAAACCACAAAAACAATATCTCCTAAAACAGTAGGGGAGAATCCTGGACTTTTGGTGCAATAATAAATACACCAAAACTTGGAGCTTCGTATTCATTACACGATCCATGGAGGCCGCCATTTTAACTAGTGATAGCGTTAAGTCATAAGGGGTTTTTAATGAGAACGCGGGGGTATTTTTGAAAGAAAAAAAACCGATATCAAATGAATATTCATTAGATTTGACCGCGGACTTTTTCATTTCATCGTGGACTTTGCGATAGAATAACAAAATATTTCCGTTGACCGGTCGCTGCCCTTTTGAACATCACTCTCGACACATGATTCTGTGTTGGCTTAGTCATTGCTGATACATGCATCATACGCTAAATTACACAAATATTACCGTTCTCTTAGTAAAAATCCCTTTAATGTAACGTTATCACTAGTTAAAATGGCGGCCTCCATGGATCTTAATGAATACGAAGCTCCAAGTTTTGGTGTATTCTCTTGTTACACCAAAAGTCTAGGATTCTCCCTGACTGTAAAAGGGAGTATATTGATTATTCTAATACACTTCATACTACACGAAATTCCGCGGAAAATATACAGGGAATATTGTTATACTCGGCAGAATATCAGGGATTTAATAAAATGCACTTTTTTTTGTGAAAGCTCGTTTATCTTTAACAGACAAACAATATCCTACTAAAGCGAGTATATTGATTTTTCTAATACACTTCATACTACAGGATATTTCTCTTCGAAAACCGTCGGTTTTTGAGCAATTCGATTCCATCTCATTCTCATATTGAGAGACATAAGCATGAAAAGAAGAACCACTCTTGCATTTCATTCCGAAATTGTAGGTTCTTTTGAAATATTTTTAAAACTTTTAGTAAATACATTAAATGATATATGAAATTATTTGATCAAGTTTAGATTGGTTCTCGCTTTTCAATCCCTCCAAGGTTTAAATGGAAAATTGGTTGCGTGTCTTGCCATAATGCTATAGCACTGTAGACATGCAACTGTTTGTCACAATTGATCTTTTTTACTTATTACAGCATAGACAACACTGCACTACGGCTGAGTCGATCACAGACAAGACTGGCACTAAAACAGGCGTTTAAAGTATGGTCGGATGTCACACCGCTTACATTTAGAGAAATCTCAAGTGGGAAACCAGATATTTTAATCTCGTTCGGTAGAAGCTACCATGGGGATGCTTACCCATTTGATGGACCTAGCGGAGTATTGGCGCATGCTTTTTCTCCACAAGGTGGCTATGACGATTTAGAAGGCGACGTTCATTTTGATGATGATGAGAATTACACAATTAAATCATACGAAGGTATGTGATTTTGTATCTTTTAAAAAAGTACTTACAGGCATATTTTTTGATACCTCGGGAGGTTTATACTCTATACCAAAAAATTTCAGAGCTTTCCTTGGACCAGGCATTGAATAATTGGTATTATATGATATAATTGCTTGTGATCTTGACCCCTGCCAACATGGTGCTGAAGTAAACTGAGTCATTTGATGGCATTAAAATATCATATTGTTAAGAATTTTGGCTCAATGACAAGTACTACAAAATTTATGTCGATCATACTGGGTTAAGAAGCTTAAACGTTCGATACTATATACCATGACCGTGCCCATACCATGCTTAACGTTTCTACTTTTTAATCGGTCTTATTAGTTTGTCTTTGTGTTTAAACAAATTAGTGGCAATTGACCTAACTATTGGGTTGCCCTGTAAAAGGTTACTTCCTGAAATACTGTTGCAATTGGTTATTTATGTCAACTCAAAACTAACTGAGCAGCAAGCAAGCAAAACTGACCAGCTGACCGTACTTTTTGGAAGTGATAATTGAAATTGTGCAAAATGTTAGCCCATGATATGTGTCAACGTATCTAGGCGATGAATACGTAACCTTAATGCAGTTTCAGAATTAGCACTGGCAAGGTGACGATATAGCTGTTTCAATACACACCAACTTTTTTTTTTTTAAATGATAATACGTTCGATATGATACACACAAATTACAAAAAAAAAACGACACAAGTGTGTTATACTTTGTACACAGTTATCTAGAAGCTGTACTTGAATAACTTATTTTAGAAATAAGATCCCAATATGTAATTCACCAATTTGTTTCTTTCAAAGCCCTCTATCAGTTAAAATGCACAATTTAAGCCTTTAATCTATTACATTTGGTTTTAGAACTGTACGTTAAGAAAATGTGCAATCTATTCCGTAGTAGAAGCTTTACTTCCTATCCAGTGGCGGCGCCAGAATTTTGATGCGGGGGGAGGGGGAGTGGCAGCTTTGGCTCATGAGATCCGACCCAGGCTTATATATTGGACAGAATATGTAACCTAAACAATATTTGGGTAATTGGGGCGCGAAGGGTGGGAGGGGGCGAGGTAGCAGTGGCGTATTTACCTTTCGGTGCCGGGGGTAGCGGGAAAACGGTAATAATCGGAAAAGGAATGAACCCAGAAGGGGAGTTGTCTAATTTCACTAATCTGCCAATGTAAAGTTTTGGTAGAATTATTATAAATTTGTGTAACTATTTTGCAATTTTTTGCAACATTTCCTGAAAATGAAAGATAATTCCCGGAAATTTTCCGAAATTCGAAGAAAATTAACCTAAAATTAAAGAAATTTTCCGAAAAGAAGATTTTATTTCGCTAGGAACAAAGTCATAACTAAATTTGGGCGATATTTAACCTAATATTTTACTTCTTTACTTGTTATTTCCATAAAATGTATAGCATATTGTATACTGGTATCCCGCTACATTTTAAGACCCCCACTCTGACCCCCACTAAATGCGCTTCTGGCGGGAGGGCAAGTGGGGAGGCAAAGATCAGAGGCTTTATTCATTCACATTTGCTTAACTCCCCCAATAGCAAGGTGCTAACGCACCGTAGCGATAGCGGAGCCGCCGGAAGCCGGCGATCTTTTGTCCGGGTTGGCCGACGACGGGCCGGCGGTGGCATGTCGCCGAATGTGTCTAGCCGCTGCTGCCCCGGATCTCCACCAGCGGGACGTCGTCGTCAATCTTCATGCTTACTGGGTCATTAACTGAGAAAGAATTAAATGCATACGTTAGTAATAGTAGGACCAATAGGAGAGATTCTTTCATAATAAGGTTTAGTTGCACGTATATTTTGCAACACAGACTTAAAGTATGTTAGTTGATTATTTCCCTCTGTGACATTCACAATTCCGTATCAACTAGTCAGCTAGTGAAAGATATGACATGACATGATAAATACCATTTCACGTTCTTTTTACAATATTTAGGCATCAATCTGTTTATTGTTGCTGCACACGAAATTGGACATAGCCTTGGTCTGAGTCACTCTACTGTTTCCGGAGCCCTTATGGCACCATACTACCAAGGTTATACACAGGATTTCACTCTACCATACGATGATCAGCTGGGAATACAAACACTCTACGGTAAGGGAATGAAGAAAATGATATAATTAAAAACCTTTTTCATACATCACACGAGTATTTGTAAATTTAGAATAGCTGTGAAATGGCCAATTTTTAATTGATTTTAAAAATTTCAGCTTTCTCAATGTATTTGAGTGGATATAAACTCAATTTATTTAAAAATGCATCTACCTATCCAAATACCGTTAAGCTGAACTGACCTTTTTGTTACAATACAGGAGGTCCAGTTTATAGAGGAGAAACTGAGAAACCGAGAGGAGCAGTAACAGAGCGCCCAAATCCTACTACAACTAAACAAAGCTCTAAGACATGCAACAAAGAATACGATGCCATAGCGTTCGTCCGAGGGGAAATTTTTTCATTTAAGGTAAATTTTCCACGTTTGTTTATTTATTCTCATCTGTCCTCATTGAGACTGAAACATTAACATACGCATAACATCGAATAAATAGCGCTAATAATTAGCGTGAAATCCTTAGGCATAAGATTTAATCTCATGTCGGATTTCAGTCAATTTTTTTTATATAAATCTCACAAATCCCCAAAATCTGTCGTAAATATCAGGCCCAAAATAATTTCAGGTCAAATGTTTGAATGCGAAGCATGGTAAACTTAACAGGTATCAACTAAGGAATAACAAAGCAATTAAACTCTCATTTTGCCAAGTGTTCAAATACTGGGTTTTAGTCACATTCAATACATTGATTTTTACATTACATCAATAACAAATTGTTCAACAGGCATTGATCACTTTCCATATTCAGAGTTCTGTTTTCATTTTCATATTGCTGTGTCATTTTCTCTACTTTCACTTCATTGGTACATTGGTACTGTTATGTATACCTATTGACGCATTTTTTCAAATAGGGAAAAGGCACGAAGTAGCTATTATTCAAACTGTCCAACTATATCACAGTCATATATATATATATATATATATATATATATATATATATATATATATATATATATATATA
>JAIGNY010001569.1:320000-337500 GCA_020152595.1 Chiridota heheva | reverse complement strand
AGTCTGTTAACAGAGTGCAGTGTTATAGTTGAATACTGCCAAATATATACTTCTCTTGCACATAACGGTACTGAAAAAGACCAATGTTACTCAATCCCGGCCGAGTACTCGAATTGTTATGTTTTAGTGAATATGTTCAGTTTCCCGGTCGGCTTCTTTCAACAAAAAACAAACAAAAACAGAACACTGGTAGTATATTATATAATGCTAAAGTTTCCCATTTTGGTTGGGATTTTCAAGTTGTTTTTTTCATACACAGATTGTAATGATAACCATAATAACGGTCAGTAGTCTCCTTTATTAAATTAAACTTTATCCGGCACGCATCAATTTGCGTTAAGTTCGCATTTAAACTAGCTTTAAACGAGCTTGAAATTCGGAAGATGCTGTCAGCGTGTACTGGTATTTATTACACAAATGATCCTCAAGTCAACTGATAACATCTTATGTCATTTTAGGATGATCGTTACTTCCGGGTTCAAAATATCGGTTACCCTATAACACCGGTCGACGGAGCTCTTACGAAATATTTCTGGTCAGGTTTACCTTCAAATATCGACGCTGCCTACGAGAGATACTACGATCAGCATATCCTATTCTTCAAAGGTAAATAAGGTGTTTTCTTATGAAATACAGTCAATAACAAAATATGCTGATTAAACATCGAAACAAATGTATTTATACCCATGTCAAATACAATATCCAACATTTATTTTCCACAGCACATTTTATGCGATAGATTACACTTTGTAAATGTTGAAACATATAAAAGTGCAATAAATGACACTTTGTAAATGTTGAAACATATCAAAAGGCGATAAATGACACTTTGTAAATGTTGAAACATATCAAAGTGCGATAAATGACACTTTGTAAATGTTGAAACATATCAAAGAGCGGAGTCAAATTTTACATTTCGTATTATAATGCCAGTGATACATATAATACCACATCAATTCCCTTAAATACCTCTCAGATTTTTCAAATCAAAGGACTTTCAGAAATGCAATGGTCAAAAATGTTGTTTGACATTCAGTAGTATAGATTATCCAACTTCTCCTTTTCGTGTGTGTGAGATTTGGGGACATTGATCTAATAAATCGTTTTCTCATTCAATCATTAAATTCTCTGTAAGATAGAATTGATGGTAGGCTGAGGAATAAACATTATGTAACGTTCACAGCTACTTCAGTTTCAATAAGGAAGTATATCACATTAACTAAATAGGCTTGATTGACAGGCCCTTGTAAACTCTAGGATTTGCGGCAAATAAAAAAAAATTGCAAACGGTAAATATGTACGCTTTGGCAAACACTTCCAAGTTCTTCTACTACAATTGAACAAAACGAGCAGGGAATGTTTAAATCCATTGCGTTTGAAATCCTGCGATGTCAAAATATTAATCTTGCTATAAATACTTAAATCAGAGGCGATTCATGTTATATTCTATAGAGCTATTCTGTGCTTACTTGTTATCTCTACAGGAGACCAATATTGGTTATACAACGGTCTCAGCCAGGTCTCAGGTTATCCACAGCCGATCTCCTACCTCAGCCCTGACTTGCCCTCTGATATCGATGCCGTTCTCACATGGTCAGAATGGAACAAGGTTTACTTTTTCAAAGGGAATCAAGTATGGCGCTACGATGAACTGCAAAGAACAGTGGATCCTGGCTGGCCTTATGACATAAATCAGGTGTTCCCCGGTGTTCCGTCAGATTTAAGCGGTGCTTTTAGATATTCAGATAGTAAGTAGCTTTGTCTAGTTCTTTTTCTACAATTGTCACAAGTATAGTTTATAATTATCAGTACGGTAGCATGCCTTTTAATGGGAACATAATAGTTCCTATTAATGGGAACATTTTGCTGTGAAAGCCGCCATTTTGTGATATTTCCATGATCCTTTGCTATTTTAACATTAAAGCCTTATGCAATGTTACATTTTTCAAATTCAAAATACGTCTGGAAAAAATATCTTTGCTAGAAGAAACTTAAAACTTAATGAAAAGATCTTCATTACTGTAATGGCTACAACGTTTCCACTCCCATTTGATCTGTTCACCACGCCCTTTTTTGAAATATTAGATAAAATAGACAATAAAGCTAGGCTTTAGGCACGAAACGGTCATTTTGAAAATTCAAATGTTTTTCAAAACAATGATACATACATTAGAAACTATGACATTTCATCGGAACATCTGAACAATATGGCTGCATGACTTTAGTAATCTCGTGTGTTTTATAACTGTTCCTATCAATAGGCATGCTTTTAGACTGATTAATAGCATGTCTTCAATTAGCATCAGGTACCATCATTGCTCATTACAGACACATATGGATGTCAACCTCTGATATTAAAGCAAAGAATCTTAATGTAATGGGGGCCATAAAAATTACCCAGATTATATGCCTCTTTTACGTTTGTTATGAAGACAAACTTTAAATATTCGTAGAAAGTTTTACCCCCATAGTAATAGGAACTTTCAAAATTATACAAAAACGCCAAATACACAAACAAAGTTTTTTGGATATCTAATATGTATATTTCTGCACTCAGATTTGTACAAGTACAATCAATTTAAAGGTAGATTTTTTAATAAATGCTATATTTGGATCTGTCGCGTAGAAATTAGCATTGATGATCATTATTAATATTCAGTTGAAGAAAAATCTGGCGTCAGGTTTTGTAGTTTGTGATCGTTAAAATTTAGATTTCTCACATAATATTGAATGCAGATTCCACATATTTAATCCTTTGGTGTGTTTTAATTATAATTTTACTATACATATAAAACTCATATCTTCGTCTTTGAGAAATGACCCTCTAAATATTTGTAATATAATTATTCCGATTTTTTTCTTTCAGAAAACGCTTATTTTATTAAAGGAACAGATTACTTCCGATATAGCGACTTAACACGGAAAGTGGAAGCAGAGTACCCCAAAAAATTTGGCGTTGACTTTTACGGTTGTCAGCCTGGTAGCTTGAAAGCAGGTGCTGATGCTGTGCAGTTTGCCGCCATGACTTTCTTACTAACGATCTTTATTACAATTAAAAACATACTTTGATTACTGCTGTAATTAACGGTCTTGATTTATAGAGAAAGTATTAATTGGTATCAATATGAGCATACTGGCCCTACATGCGAAAGAATTTCTTGTCCGGATTATTTGCGGAATGTCGTTCAATTTTTCATTAAGGTTCAAAGCTCACCCCCAAGTTATGCTAATAATTTTGTTCCCTTTTACCCGAATTGGCAATTTTGCCATAAATTCCTATTTTTTAATAATAAGTTACAGTGTAAGCAAACAATTATTCATTTGATTAGAATAGCAGAAACCATTCTCGGGGACCACAACAGACTTTTGATTCAAAGGTTGTATTTTTGCAAGTTTCAAAAGTAAAACATGTTAAGGATCTGAGGATCAAAACGGATGGTTATTAAAAATAATAGTTGGACTTTTAATTTACTGACGCTTGTGATTCTGTATTCTTATTCCGGTTATCGCGTAAATAATGAAATCTACCACATGCCCTTTGATCACATGTAATCTATTGATCTTCGGGAAAGTTGTTATCTAAACCTTGCTACCTTATCTTGCACGGCTTAATTCGCTAGGAACTAATTGTATATTGAAAATAAGGGCCAGGCATAAAGAACCAGAAGTTTGGGAAGGTCAGCACTACGCCATTTGAGGTATGTCCTCATGGTGCATGACTTTTGACATGCATAAGCATGTACATGCGAAAATAGCTTCCTAGATTGTTTTGCTGTTGACGTTGTGCACTATCTCATACTTTGCAATCCTGAGTTTACTTTGCACCCCAAAGTCAAAGGAGTTATATGTTAAGTTTATAATCATAAATTAACCAGGCGTGTAACAAGTTTTTCAGTACTAATTTCAACTTAATATCTTTTGTTGAAGGGACTTATAATTTCAGATACGAATAGCATAAATTAGTAAAAGCGTTTTGACTTTTAACATTTTGTAAGAAAAGGAAGCACTATGGATTCAGACATCTTTGTGCAAATACGCAAACGCGTTCTTTCAACCCTGGATAGTGCATTTTCAAATAAGAATTCTAAAGGCTTGTAGTCTGTGGCTCAAGATCTTTAACAGCACCAACAAAACCAGAGAAACAAATTTCAAGTTGACAAATGCAAATAATGGCGCTTTCCTTATTTAAAGGTCATTTATCCTCTGTAACGTATTCATGTTTCATTGATTACTCCAAAGCCTTTGACAAAGTCAAACATGAAGATCTCTTTGAAATACTCAGTAATTTGAACATTGACAAAAAGCTTTAAGAGTTATAAGAAACCTATACTGGGACCAGAAAGCAGAAAGGAAAACAAATGATGATGTCCTGACAGCTTCAGGCATGGTCAGGTCCCTACTCATTGGCATCAGTAGGAGACATATAATTTTTCGGGCATCTTTATTAGGAAGGTGGGTTGGAACAGCTTGCAGTATGTGGAAAAATTGAGGGCCAAAAAAGCAGAGAGAAGGCAGCGAGTTAAATATGTCCAAAGTTTAAACAACTGGGCAACCAACAACAGCCTAAGTAACAATAAGTGTATGCATTTAGCTCTAAACAGAAGTGACTATCGCCAATGTCTGTTTCAGACTCGGCATTTAGAGAGAGAGAACAAGCAGGTAAATAAATTTAAATTAGTGTGTCTTGATTGGTTGAAATACAATGGTACAAGGTGCATTTACGTTGATAGGCCAATCAGTATCATTTGCGAATAAAATGTACGCCGCCACATTTTAATCACGACAGATGGCCTTTAATCATGTTGATTATTTGAATTTTCCTTTTGGAAGTTTGAACTGAAATCCAACAATTATTCAATTATTTCCGGTTCTTTTCTACAGTTCTTTGTACTCTCTTTTGTTCCTTATTCCGGTGTAGGCGGCAAGTAAAATTGTTCTTTATTCCGGTGTAGGTGGCAAGTAAAATTGATTACTAATCGTATAACTTTCTCATATTCTAGGAAATTATATATATTTACAAATATTCACATAATTGACTCATGCCATTATTAAATGATATCATTCAGAACATTCATTCAAATAAATGAAGTTCAATCAGTTTCATATATGATGATCTTGAATATATAATGGAATCCACGTGGATGTATTTTTTTACCTCAGATTTTAACTTGTATGTAATCATAAACAATTAAAAGTTACTTTTGTATTAAATTTACGAAATGTTTTTACTGAAGATGAAAAGAATTATCATTTTGTACTATTTACGATATTCTTTTTCTCTCAATATGGAGATATATTTCTCGCTGGCGAGAAGTATAATATATTTCATTAAGCAAATGCAACATTTCAGTATTATTTCTTTCTTGTTGTTTTACCAACTAATCAAATTAATACAATAAACATGACGTCGATGTCAACTTGTAAGCATGTATTAATGAATTACAGTTTGAACTCTTGTTTTGGCTGAAAACAAGTGGTTAGAGTGTATTTTAAACTTATTTCACATATGTTCTGGTGGGTCATATGGATAGTCAATCACTTTCTTTGGCCACCACTTTTTCTTCAAAACTTGTGGTACCGCTGAGCCAAACTGCAAATTTAAAACACTCGGACCAGACAAAAAAAAAAAGATTTATCAGCAATTTTGATATGCTTTGAAGGGAATAATTCACTATCAAGGGAAATTTTCATCCAATTTGTTATCATTATTTTCTAAATAACAACAAGGTGAAGAAGGATCCTTTCCAATCCGGTTGCACCACTTAAAAACGTAAGGGGGTCCGAGAAGGTCAAGAATCCTTCAAAAACGAAGGCCAGACAAAACAAAATTGAAAGCAAAAAACCTTTTATTAGCAGTTTTCATGTGATTTGAAGGGAATGATTTACTTTTAAGGTTTACTTTTATCCAATTTGTTGTGATTATTTTCTTATTGAAATAAAACAAAAGTGAAGGATATGTCTCCAGGCGCGGAAGGATTCTTCCCAGTTCAGTGACGCCGCCTCTGCTTCAGGGATTGACTGTAAACCAAGTTCTTGCAAAGCCCTGCTGTATTAAAAATAAATAAACGAGCGTTCGGTTGGCTTTTCTATTCTAGTGACCAAGTACAATAATCCACTATTTCTCTTGCACACAGCTATCTTGAAAGAATATTATCTTTTTTTGTTTTTATGAACCAATCGATTATTATCATTTTTACATTCATTCATATTCTCCGGTAACTAACTTTGATTTTATCATTCCTGATAACTTTCTGTGAGCTTCATTTTCGAGTCATTTAAAAGGATACCTTTCAAAAGAATACCTTTCAATTTTTGATTTCAGCAGTAGTAGTTCAGAAAAAAGACACATCATAATGTCAAGATAACCTGAAATGTGAAATGACGAAGATAATACACAGGTCTCTGTTCTACACGACTTCCTTCCCGTTAGCAAAATGCATGAAACTCATTTTGTCATTAATTTCCACAGAACACATGTACATCTTTAGTAAAGGAAACAAACTTTTGTGTTTGGGAATATTTTCTGGAAATTTCAAATTTCAATAGCGGTTTACATGAGGTGTTGGTCCTTCGGAGATCTAGAGTCAAAAGAAAGTCAAAAGAAAGTCAAAACCCCGTCAGATAATATCATCTGAATTATCACTTGAACAGGATATCTTTCAATTTTTGAATACAAATCTGACTTATCATGATTATTTTTTCCGAATTTTTTTAATAGTTTCAAAATCAATGAAATATCAACATAACCACAAACGTGAAATGACGAATAATATCTGATAAACAAAATCAATATAATGTCAAGATACCCCGAAGCATTAAATGGTGAACATAATACGCAATTTTACACGACCTGCAGAAGGCATACATTTCCACATGAACACCAATGTGTGGGATTTACTTGCCAAACGTTGGGGCGGCAAAATGATATACAACAACTCACCATGCAAAAGATTTATACATTCGAAAAAATGGGAGATGGGCAAATTTCCACTTGCCAACCCCCGTAATCCTGCCCGATGGATATGGCAAAGGATTTAAACTTTATGTTCCAAAAGGGAGTGTTGGTGAAAAGTTATGAAAAGTATCTCATTAGGAGTTTACCGGAGGTGTTAGCTGGGGAGGGAGGAAAAAGGGAGGAGGGGGAAAGAATGGGAGGGGGGGGGGGGAATGAGTAATTTTTAAGATAATCCATTGTGTATACTTCTTGTTAGCTTGCTGTTCCATGAAAACCTTCAAAAATGGTATGCAGCATACGTAATTCAAAACAATAGTTCCTATCAATTATATATTGTGATATTATATTATGTTAAATTTGACAAATATTATTCGAGCTAGTTTCCTTCAGACTACGGTCGATCTAACGTTTTTTCACATGAGGTTCAATGAAGGAGAAAAGGTAAGAAGTAAGGATGTAAAAAGTGTAACTCCTTGTTTAATATATCCGTAGTCTTTGATACTATAGCTGGTAAAAGATGACTTTTAAAATGTCCGCCAAACATACACAGACAGAGGAATTCCTCACGTGACTCTATTTTAACTGAAACTTCCATTTTGCAGGGTAAAGCGTTTGCGCGTTGCCTCTTTCACACGTCTGATTTTCACACACCCAGTAACATCACACGTAAAACAAACGGATTCAATCTAAAACAGGTGCTAGCACGTGCTGTTGATGAAAACACGCGCTGGGCATGTAAAACACGCGCTGGACATATAAACACGCGCTGGACATATAAACACGCTCTGCTTAAAATAAACTGGCCAGATGAATTGATTTTATTTATAAAATATTATTTGAGATACAAAATTACCCTCCAAGTACTTCAAGTAATCTTAATTAGTGGATTTAAAACACGTCTATTAGTGCAACCAAAGGCACAACAAGATTCCCACATAATTAATTCACAAAAAAATGTTGTATAACAACATGCAAACGTATGTAAGTTTAATTAATTTTACGCAGACGACAGTATTCTTCTCCTACAAAATGGCGATGTTAGCAAAGTCATGTGACCTGATGACGTCAGTTAAAACATCCTTACTAAGACCTAAAGTACAGGTAACTTCTAAAACTTAGGAAAAATCCTTCGAGGTTGTTGAATAGTAATAATGAAAATGATATGATAAACATTTCATTTTATTTTGATGGCCACAGAGCAATGCAATGCAGCAGGGTAAATCAAACGAGGAATCTGAAACCTGACACAAATTAATACGATCCAAGAAAGAGAGACGAAAAACCAATTTCAAAAGTTTAAAGGAAACATTTCATGACTGCTCATTACAGATGTTCCTACATGCTTCATTCTGCGCTGCTCCAGCAATGTCATTTGGAATGTAGATGATGATATCTTGTACAAAGACAACAATGAAACATTAAGCATGCTAAAATGAACAATTGTGGAAAGATTGGATTAACACCTAGGTGTGACAAGCCATGAGAACGCGTTAAATAATGAAATACTGTAAGTTGCATCAAAATCACTGTTGAAAGCTTATTTTGGCTGAAATAGAATGTCGGGTAAATATATCAAGTGGAACTTAAAATTGATGTAATGTATTTAAAACATTATTTTTGACGATACGAATCTACTTTCTATGAAATGATGTTCATACGGGAAACACCACTTCGAAAAGGATGTCATAGCCGGTATACGACCTTGCCATTTTAAAGTGTTGTCTTTTTTTCTTTGAAAGTGTATACATTTGTGTCAATTTTTGCACGACAAATTGTCAGCAACCAATAATAAATATATACAAATATTTTGATCTAATGGTTACAAAATAGACAAATGAAAAATACCAAATACGATGCTGCCAAGTTTTCGACGAAAAAGGTTTATCCGGTCAGACAACACCATTGACTATCGTAAACGAGAAATGTTTAAAAACTTTAAAAATTGAAAAAGAATATCCTGAAATCCAATCCAAATTTAGAGGAAAGATAGGATCATAAGGGATAAAAGAAGAAAAGAAGAAAAAGAAGAAAGAAGAAGAAAAAGAAGAAAAGAAGAAGAAGAAGAAGAAGAAGAAGAAGAAGAAGAAGAAGAAGAAGAAGAAGAAGAAGAAGAAGAAGAAGAAGAAGAAGAAGAAGAAGAAGAAGAAGAAGAGAAGAAGAAGAAGAAGAAGAAGAAGAAGAAGAAGAAGAAGAAGAAGAAGAAGAAGAAGAAGAAGAAGAAGAAGAAGAAGAAGAAGAAGAAGAAGAAGAAGAAGAAGAAGAAAAGAAGAAGAAAGAAGAAGAAGAAGAACAAGAAGAAAAAAGAAGAGAAAAAAAAAAGAAGAAGAAGAAGAAGAAGAAGAAGAAAGAAGAAGAAGAAGAAGAAGAAGAAGAAGAAGAAGAAGAAGAAGAAGAAGAAGAAGAAGAAGAAGAAGAAGAAGAAGAAGAAGAAGAAGAAGAAGAAGAAGAAGAAGAAGAAGAAGAAGAAGAAGAAGAAGAAGAAGAAGAAGAAGAAGAAGAAGAAGAAGAAGAAGAAGAAGAAGAAGAAGAAGAAGAAGAAGAAGAAGAAGAAGAAGAAGAAGAAGAAGAAGAAGAAGAAGAAGAAAAACCAAAAGAAGAAGAAGAAGAAGAAGAAGAAGAAGAAGAAGAAGAAGAAGAAGAAGAAGAAGAAAAACCAAAAGAAGAAGAAGAAGAAGAAGATTATATCAATAGTACTAATATATATTACTAATATATAGTACTAATATATAATGCTTATGCGGTTCTTAAAAGTACGTTACATAAAAAAAAGGCCACAGTGCTCTTTACAAGCATTGAAAGCTAAATAAATAAGTGATAAGAAACCAAGAAAATGAGCAAAAACCTAAACAGTACTTAATATTCAACAGCTTAAAGCAAACACTTAAACAAAAATTTAAGCAATAGCTGATACAATAAGTTAAGCAGTAGTACAAAATAAATGGGTATCAAATAAAGATTGGAAAATCTGTTTAAGTATACGTGAATATTGTGTAATTGTTGCGAAAATATAGCCAAAGACATCACGAAAACTACTCAAAATTGGTTCGTTAAGACACCTCGTTTGTATTTCTTTGTAAGAGAGCGGCAATTTTGTCTCACGGAGGAAGGGTTTGCAAAAGCATATCAAACGGACAAAATATGTCACTTTACACAATTGTCTAAGACAAGAGTAGTGTCTGAGTACACAGAGGCTAACAAGGCAGTCAGAAGAAGTATAAAGAAGGAGAAGCGCAGCTACATTGATAGTCTCGTACAAGAAGCTGTGCAGGCAGCAGCTAGTGACAAGATAATCAGATGATAAAGCTGTATAACATTACAAAGAAACTGTCAGGAAAATGAAACAAACCAGTGCACCCAGTCAAAGACAGGGAAAGTAAGTCATTGATGGGACAGGAAGATCAGCTTAATAGATGAGCTGAGCATTTTGAGAAGCTATAAAACTGTCTCTTACCATCAAATGCACCAGATATTCAACCAGCTGATATAGATCTACCCATAAATATTGACAAGCTTTCCAGACTGGAAATAAAGAATAAAGCCATTACATAAATGATAATTGGAAAGGCAGCAGGACCTGATGGCATGCCTGCAGAAGCACTTAAAGCAGACATTGACACAACAGTCTGACAGTGGAAATACTGTCCCCACTGCTAGAGAAGATCTTGGAGAAAAGGGAGGGGGGAAGTGTGCCTTCAAATTGCAAATAAGGATACCTTATCAAAATCTTTAAGAAAGGTGACCTCAGTGACTGTTCCAACTGCAGAGGAATCTCGCTTTTATCAGTGCCAGGAAAGGTATTTAAGAGGATCCTTTTAAATAGAATGAAGGAAATCATTGACCCTAATCTACGTTACGTACAAGCCGATTTCCGTCAGAGCAGATCGTGCACAGACCAGATTGCTGCATTGAGCATCATAGTCGAGCAGTCCATGGAATGGAACTTTGATGTTAATTATGGAAAGCTTTCAACAGAGTCGACAAAGGAACTCTTTGGAAGCTGTTATGGCATTATAGTATACCAACTAAACTGGTTAAGCTGCTTAGCTGCTCATAAGCAGGATGCTTCATAAGGGTCGACCATCCAGCAGTTTTGTAGTAAAGAAAGGAGTCAGACAAAGATGCCTGCTTTCTCTATTCATTTTCTTACTGGTCATTGACTGGATGATGAAGACAACCACAGCACAGAGTAAGAACGGTATTCAGTACCAGTGGGAACTCTTGACCCAGCTCGATGTTTTAGACTTTGCAGACGATTTGGCACTTTTGTCCCATTCTCACAGGCAAATACAGGACAAATGCACACTACTGGCACACACATCATTAAGAAAAGGCTTCAACATCCTTAAAAGCAAAGCCAAACTTCTCAGGACAAACACAGTCAACCAAACCTCAGTTATGCTCCATGAAACACAGGCGGTAGAAGTATTCACCTACCTTGGCAGTATTATTGATAACAGAAATTGTACAGATGCTGACTTTAAAACAAGGATTGGCAAAGCAAGAACAGCCTTTATCCAATTAAAGGACATCTGGAGCTCTAAACTATATTTTAACACGCCAAAGTTGGGCTATTCAATTCCAATGTTAAGTCTGTGCTGCTATATGGAACAGAGGCATGGCGTTCCACAAACAAACAAAGGACACTATGAAGGAAATTCAAACATTCATTAACAGCTGTTTATCCAGAATTCTCAGGTACCGTTGACCCGAGATTTTTAGCAATTCATTTCTCTAGCAAACCACCAACCGGTTACCAGCAGATGATATGACCTGCAAGCGAGGGTGGGGTGGATTGGCCACAGCTTAAGGAATCCTAGTACCAGCATCATTAGGCAGGCCTTGAACGGAACCCCAGGTTACAGTAAGTGTTGCAACCGGTCTTTGATGGTCAAAACTGTTGTTAGAGAGCATGTTTGTGGTAGTAACCTTGTCTACATCTATAATTGTCAGTGCCCTCCTTTGAACCTTGTTGAGAGGCCCAGGGCTGTAGGGGATGCAAAATCCAAGCTAAGCATGCGTATTCCATGATATTTCGAACCTGAGCGTTGTAGACAGTAGCTCTGCCTACAGTGTCAAGTTTATTAGCAATTTTTGCAGTGCTCCTAGCCTTTGACCGATTTATTTGAGTTTTGGAAAAATGTTTTGACCATAAGAGCTTGCTGTCTATTGTAAACACCAAGAATGTAAAATCATTCTTAATATCTAACTTGCAGTTTTTAAAGTACAAATTAGGTCTGGCAGGTTCCCTCTTCCAAAAGAATTACAATGGCCTTACACTTTGAAAATTCAAAGGTTACCTTTCAGTTATTTACCCATGTTTTCATTCTTCCAAGATCCTTCTTCAAGCTGGAAGATGTTAAGTCATTTCCGCCTGAAGGAGTTGATGCAAAAAGTGCAATCGTCAGCATAACTGTATAATTATCACATACTTCATCCAGATCATCAATAAAGACTGAGAACAAAAATGGGCCCAAATAGAACCTTGTGGAACCGAAGCATTGAGAAAAAAAATTTTGAAAAGAGCACTTTTAGTTTTTGAGTTATGAAATATTTGAAGTTTGACCATTTTTTTTGTTAATGGTAAATTTATTTTCGTTTGCTGAGAATGATGAAAAATTCTTTTCCTGCTGGATTTTTTTTTGGGTATGGTTCAAACGTTTGGTCAGAATTTGCTGCACCACTTCAGAAAAATTTGATTTTATGAAGTTTGTGAAATATCCTAAGTGAATAAAATGATTTACCAAAGAAAACACTAAGATTGCTCTGTACTACATCCTAAATTTGCATAAAAGTATGCATATTAATACCTGAGACTTTTTTTAACCAATTTTTAATAATATTATAATTGTTTTGTTTCTTCAAGGAGCCCACTTCCTTTTCGCAAAGTATAAGCGATTTTTTTCAATAAGGCTAACTTCTTCATTCAGGATAACATTTAAACATCACAAAGACTATCTTAATTTAAATGCAAAATTAGCTAATAAGTTGTGTAATTTGAATGTCTACATTATTTACTAAATTTTGTTAAATTCATATAGAATGTGACCAATGCATCTATTTTGGAAAGGTCATGTTAAGTACTGGTTTTTCATGAAAACAGGAAGCGACGTAATAGTATAGCTTGTTGTATAAAGTGCTATTTCTAACTAAATAGCATGAGTAAAGGTATGATAACGTTTGATATTTGCGGAAGTAATTGTTTTACTGGAATGAAGCTGGTGATTAATTTGAGGTGATAGATAAAGGAAGCACATAGGGAGAAAACATATCATATTATTTTTGGCGTGTGATTTTGTCCATCTATATATTGTAAATAACGAGTGACTATTCATTACGGTTAGTTTTTTCCATTCTCGACAGGAGATTTCGCCCTGTAAAGAAGGAATTCATCTTTTGCAGACTAAAATCGGCACTTGTCGTTTTTGAGCTAAATTCAGTGTATTTCGTGCAACACCCTATTACATTCAATTATGTATTTGGTTGATTTAAGTGTTACCATCTGCTTGTGTGCTTACATTACTCATTCACAGGTTTATGGCCAAAACGAAGATGCGGCTAAGGTACAGTAATATTGATCATTTATTGTCTTTTGTACTTTTTTGTGTTCATTTGCAATGCATGCCTCTCTATTTCATATTTTACCCTAAATACATCCTTGTAATAGTTTATATACCTTACTTTTGCTGTTGGTGTTTACCGTGCTCATGTTAAACAAACTTTTAACGTTGATTGGAGAAACAAATGCGAGAAAATGGCCAATAAACATAACACTTTAAAGTTTATAAAATAACAATTGAATTTGTGTTATTTAATGTTCAACGTTTCTTCCAATTACAATTTAAACATACATATACAACTTGACAAACAAGTTTGAAAAATGAAATGACTTCAATTTATTTGTGTATGCACTCTCATTTCATGGATATTTGTTGCACTTTATACCCTACTTAAGAATAATTGAAATGATAATTTTGGGTAAACAGTTAATCCATACCATGAATTAGGGTATACCAGGCCGTTGCTTATCTCCGGTTTCTTGACGTATAGCGAAAGAGAGCACATGACGCCCCTGGGTATGACGCCAATTGATTGCAGGCCCCAACTCCCCAGTAATACTGGTACATATTTGCTGAATGTACTGGAGCAAGTGGAGTAAAAGTGTCTTGCTCAAGGATACAATGTAGCACTCGCGACGGGAGTCGACCCCGCAACATTTCCGCTACAAGCATCACTACGTAACCACTGCGCCTCTCGGATAAACTGTGGTTCCCATGAATGATTATATGACGTAATTAAACGATTACACGGGAAAAGGAGAAGAAAAGTCTTTTACCGTGTACCAAGTTAAAAAAAGGTTGCAATCATAAAAGAAAGAGAAAGACTTTAGGACCTGTTGGAGTCATTTTCCGTTTCATCTTTTCAAATTCATTCAATATTCTTCAAATATAGTATATTAATAGTCACCACGCTTATGGGAAGAATGTACATATCCTGACCCTTCGATGAAATATTAAATCATTGTTGCCATATTTTGATATTGGCTCTAACGAAAATTTCTCCTGGAGCATATCCATGTTTACATGTCTGACCAGCGAAGTGGTCCATTTTGGTTGATATCGATCAGCCACAACTTCAGAGAGTTTTAACTTTACAAGACTTTACCTTAGATGTGATATTTCTCCGTTTTTACCACAACTTATTTAACAAAAGTGCTATAGTTTTGTAAGGTTTGATAATATAATGTCTGTACTAATTTGTTTAACAGTGGGCTGTAATGTATGTAGAGTCCTACAACATTAGTCTTTGAGCAACATGCAGAATATGTACTACAACAAATCAAACAGGTTTTTTTTCATTATATTGTTATGAAAGGATATGACGCTGAAACTCTTTTTTCTTCCTAAAGATCTTTCTGCTAAAATATGGTTACTTGGATCAAAATTCACGGAATCAATTGGTTTCTTCAAAGGAGATATCATCTGCGCTACTGAAATTCCAAAGATTTTACAATTTACCAGACACAGGGGAACTTGATAACGCAACATGGACAAAAATGAACAAACCAAGATGTGGTGTGCCGGATATTGTATTCAATACATCAAAAATTGAAGAAGATATGGAGTTATCCGGTAATGGGGAGGAAAGGGAACCGGTGGTAGAAATCAATCAATCAAAGTGGGCATACACGGCTCTGACTTATCGGTAATACATATAGCAGTCCAGCATTTAATAAGTGTAACCAGGGGTCAACTGGCTTGATCGACCTCCCCACCCCCTCCCCAACAACTCTCAAACTACTAAAAAGATCCAGCACGTTTGTTGAAAGGTCCAGGTTTGATAATTACCTTTTTTAGCCTCCGAACAGTTTAAAGAACGCTATTTTGATACAATGATGGAAAAATTTGTATACCTTGAGTAATTTGTTTTCGCTCTACAACCCAAACCAAAAGGCTGGCTCCAACCTGTCCTTATTTGTGATATTCTAAACAAAAAAGATTGTAGAGGAGCTGACGCCTGTTTTACTTCTCATGACTAACAACAACAATTCAGTCACCTTTGCTTGGTTTCAAATTAATATTTACAAAATTTTCTATATTTACTGAAAGCTCGTTTACGCTGTAGACGGAGGTATGGTGCATTTAGTATGGGTAACGTTGCTTGCTGGCAGCCTTTTTTACATGATAATTCCTGGTTTTAAAGATCACAGTATTCCTAATGATCCTTTAATATTGCTTGACTAAAGCATAGACCTGTTTTTCTCATCGTAAATGAAGAATACATGATTAGTTTGCACCATAACAAGCTTTTAACAGCATAAGATTTAAGGTTGGCATACAGAGTTATGTGGTTATTCTTTAGAGTAAAATGTTTCCAATAGACTAGGAGATTCGTGAACGACGTACGATTTCCCGTCCCATATATCGAAGCTCCAAATCAGGAACGCAGTAATTGAATATAAATGACAGTTAAGAAGGCCCTATGTGAAAATTGTTTATATTATCATTCGCGAAAAAACTGTTGTTACCTTTAGATAAAATAAATAAATCAACCTATGAGAGTAGCCCATCTAACACTTAAAAGTGAAACGCCTTGCCAGTTTGAAGTACAATTATTTCAACGCAAGACATGTAAATTAGTCTTAGTGATCATTTTTTAATGTATAATAAGAAAAGCTTTCTAGACTCTACTAAAGTATATATTTTTTTTGTTTTAACCACAGGTTTATGAACTACAGTCCTGATTTGAAAAAGAGTACAATCCGCGACGAAATAGAACGAGCTCTTCGGCAATGGAGTGATGTGACTCCCATAACCTTTACAAGGGTGTACAGTAGTCAAACTCCTGACATCGAAATCAAATTTTCGACAAACGATCATGGAGATGATGCTCCATTTGATGGAGCAGGCGGTGTTCTTGCCCATGCATTCTTTCCAGGACCTGGGCTGGGTGGCGATGTTCATTTTGATGACGATGAGCATTTTACGGCCGGGAATTTTTTCGGTAAGACGTGACGTCATATACAAGAATGTTTAAGATATATGGACACGTAGCATAAACTTCAGCTTAAGTGGAAGAAAATATGCAAAACATGAAAATAACAAAACATTTTATCACAATCGTTTAATGATTTACCATTTTGAATAAATTTGGAGCCTTATTATAATAAATAATGCAAATTGTATTGTAAATTAGTGTCATCACAACAAGGATACCTAGTGTTCTTCAATTCCTCACCACCATTCTTGGGATGGGAGTAGTTGAATATGAATTCAGCTAAATTTCCATCATACCAGGAGAAAAAAGTGTAATTATTTTACGTGACTGAATTTCTACGAATTACATTATACATCAAACGTTTGCATTCATTGAATTATATTCAAATTTTGATAGTAATAACTCTGAAACTATACAATGCTATATGTGCCACTGTCGTAATTCAAAGAGCACTCTGTTAAGAATCTAAACCTCTTTCTGGGGAATATAACTGAACATGTACTTTTAGTAACTAAATAAGTCCGAATAGTGAACAATATGACAATTTAAATATCGTAACTGTTGATGTTTGTCGCTCAGAAACTGAAATTTAAAAAAGGGAATTTGTATTTTTGATTGTTTTCTCAAGTACTTCATATAATTGAAGTGCACAAAAATGTTTTGAACAAAATTGCTTGGTATACAAAGATAACACCAAACGGTTTTATGTTCAAAATGTGTCACGTATCACCTAAAAAGTAAAACTCAGTCATTTTATAAACACAAAATAAGAAAACGAAACCTTAAAAGGATACATTCTTGATGTGACCAGGGTAATAATCATGGAACTTGCTTACATGACAAAACCTTTAAAGCACAGGATGCCATGGTCAGCTCAAATAAGAGATTCCCCTCAGATATCTTACGTATTTAAAAACAATTGAAAGATAATGCAAAATATGTTTGTTTCCTTTTGTATGTTTGAGCCCTCTTAAGCAAAGTGTGGGACCCGAAAACATGAGTCCTTGGTACATTTCACCCCTGTCCTCATTTATCGAAACTGGACATGAG